>LOJH01009909.1:1534-28813 GCA_001685095.1 Ellobius talpinus
TTAGGGGAGATACCATGAGTAGTTTATGGCCTGCGATCTCTGGGCCATCAGTCAGAGCCCATACTAGATTCTAGGTCTTTTGGCTGTAGAGCTCACCCTCATGGTCACATGTATTTTGTGAAAGACTTGCTATGTAATGACACCTTAAGCTTTATAGTGCACCTGGAATTGTTGGCTGGAAACCTTTCCCCAAACTGTACTATATTTTAAATATGTTGAAAATGAATCGCCTGCCGTTAGACTCCCCGAAGCCTGATATAGAGCTGATAAAATCAATCTGTACCTAGGCTTCATCCTTATTGCTCCACATGGCTTACTTCCCTGAATGACACCTTCAGCGACCCCCCTCACCAACAGACAGCTGAAATTTATTGACTCACACTATGGAGAATAAAGAGACAAAATGAAAATTTTAGCAAGAATATACCTTCTCTGAAGGTGTGAGGGAAGAATCAATCCATTTCATGTCTCCCTTGAACTTCTAGAGGTTCACTGATTTTGGGCAACAGATTTTTATTCTTGGCAAGGTATTATGTGTGTGTATGATTATGTGTCTTCAAATTTTCTCCTTTAATAGAGAAACTAGACTATCTGTCTAGTCAAGATCCCACTGTGCTCTATTATGATCTGATTCTAATTGGTTTCATCTTCAAGGCTTCTTTCCAAAATTGATGCATTTTGAAGGTCCAAGGCTTAAGAATCCTATCTGTGAATTGGGGGCACCTATTCAACCAGCGTTAGTTACTTCACTCACTGCAGTGACAAATACCTAGCACAAGCTCCTTCAGGACATGACAGGAGCTTTCCTCTGGGCTCTTAGTTTTAGATTTTAGAGTGTGGTCACAGTAGCTATGCTGTGGAGTCAGGAGAATGATGTGGCAGTTCCCATGGTGTCCCAGTCAGGAAGACTTGAAATGAATGCTGGTATTCTGCTTATTTCTCTCCTTTTAAATCAGCCTAGGACATTTTCTCACCGTGTGCTGGCACCTCTCTTTAGTCTGCATCTCCCTGCCTCAACTTATTCAGTGTAGAAACTCCCTCACAGATATTCCTAGAGCTTCATTTTCAAGTTGCCTCTGAACACAATCAGACTCACAATTACGATGGCCCACCAGACACCCTGAACCCGCACTTGTGCTAGGCCCTCAGTGGATGGCTTTCTAGAAAACCTAGAAAAGCATGATCTGCTGCTTTGAAGATGTAGGAAAATAAAATAAGCACACAATACACCAACTTTGGGAGAACTGGGTAGGAGAGAGAGCTGACGTGACAGTCCTAAACATGAGGTTTTAGGTGGGTTGGCTGTGGCAGTGAACAATTTTGGAAGCCACATTATTCCAGGCTTTGCCAAGTGAAATTCAATGAGACCTGAAACATTCAGGCTATAACAGCACAGTGCGGGAGATGAACAGGAAGCTGTAATGATATCTTACAAGCTATAGGCCAGAAGGAGCCATGTCATAGCAGAATCTTTTTCTTGATCTGTAGCTTGTTGGTATTATGCCTTAGTAACATGTGAACGAGCAATTTATTGCTGTAAGTACTGAATGCTGAGAATAGATTGAAATACTCTTTTGGGTATATATCTAAGAACTGGCCTACATACAATAAGTGATGAATTTGCCTGTGCTTTTAGGATGAGGTTACTTTCCATCATATCACAAGACTATGAATTCTGAAATTTTAATGACTTATTGTTCACTCAAGGCATGTTACATGTTGATGAAAGAATAGTATCTAAACACGTCATGATCAATATCATTTATGATACTTTGATATAATTGGCTAAATATTCATAAGTGTAATTTTAATTAGAGTTTGCTCTTTATGTTAACTGAATGAGGAGGCTTGCCCCCCCCTTAGGCTCCTTAGGCTCGTAGAGAGTGACAGTGTCAGGAGCTGTCTTTGTAGTAGGCATGGTGTTGCAGAAATGTGTCACTAGGAGTAGGCTTTGAGGTTTCAGAAACTTAAGCCACGCTTAGTGGCTCTCTGTCTCTTCCAGCTACCTGTGAATTCAGATGTAGAACTTTCAGCTACCCCTACAGCACCATGTCTACCTGCATAGTGTCATGCTTCCCACCATGATGATAATGGCCTGAAACTCTGAACTGTAAGCCAGACCCAATTAAATGTTTTTCTTTATAAGAGTTGCTGTGGTCATGGTGTCTCTTCACAGCAATAGAAACCCCAAGGCATGGAATAAAAAAAAATTACTTGTTAAATCTCTATGGGTCTTAAAATTACTACCTAAGGCTCTTGGGGGAAAACAAAGAAGCAAGCCTTTATTTCTAGGCATTCACAGTTCATCTGGACTGTCCAGCTTCTTCAGGTTCAAATCATGTGAGAACATACAGTTTATGGGACTACAGTTAATGTTTCCTATCGCTGCTTCTTCCTTGAACTGAAGAAAAATATAACACACACCTCCTATTTTTTACTGGGGAGGTTAAGGTTTGTGATTTAACTTCCCAGGATCAAAATGTTAAGTGAAAGGAATGTCTGTCCATGTTTCTCATTAAACACCATCTCTGTGATAAGTTCTTCACTACTCTCCCCCACCCCTGTCTGATTTACAGCACCCCTTCAAACAGATACTGCTCACCCAGCATGCAACTTACTACTTTCTTTGCCCAGAAGCTAAGAAGTTTCAGCAATTATTCTGTGCTCAACTGAAACATTTTAATCCGCCATTAAAATATTTTGGAAGCAAGATGCAATTATCCAGGCCGCCCTTTGGGCTGGTGAAGCTGAAAGGCTAACACTGAGCCACCATATGGGCTGTGCATGGTGGGGCCTATTGGAACCAAGCATTTAAATCTATCTCTTCCTGAGAACAATTAGATGAGCCCATCCAATTCTTCCAGGAGCTTTAAAAGGGATCACCTGTTGGACCCAGACTCTGAGTAAATTGCTTTCATTTGAATATGATTTGGAATTTGTTCAACTAATCACAGTCTGTTAATTGCATTTTGGAGGAAGAAAGAAATTGAATGAAGCAACTGGTTCTTGTTAGAACCAAGCCAGCCAGGGATTTAGTGTGTGGCTACAGCATTCTACCTTGTTAATCTCAATAAAAGGCAGACTTTGTAAGCTGTAATAATTAAGTCAGCTTTTGTGAAACAAAAATAAGCTTTGCATAAGAATATGCCATGCTAGACTGTATCAAATTATATGTATATATACATAGATAAATAAGTATTTCCTATACCTATTTACATTAACCCAAGTGGCAAATGCCCAAAACTTAATAGTAACTTAATGTATTTTTATTTCCATTCAACAGAGAAGTTGTTTTATTGGGTGTTGTGCACAGAAAATCATGTCACCAATCGATGGAAGTGCAAAGTGAATCACATCTTTTCATTTGGTTTTCAAACCTCACACATTTGCACAAATTATTTGAATGGAAGCAGGTGAGGCAGGATTTGAGGCCAGACCAAGATTTAGTCTCCGTAACTACAGAGCTCAATCTTCTAAGCACCACCACCTTCCCATTGCCCTCTGTGACTGGCAACCTGACCTTCCTTGCCTGGAGGAGTTTACCCAATTTTATAAATCAATGATCTTTACTTGGTCTATCCTACTGGCCACTGAAGACTGGAGCTAAGAACCACACAAAGATGTGGCCTTCATCTCAAGCCACCAACAAGGATATCATCCCACTGCTCTGATGCCAGACACAACCTGCCCCAAATTCTGGAAGTCCAATTTCCTGTATTCAGTAGATAAAACCAAAGCAGAATCCACTGTCTTACTGATCCTGATGGCCCTGCCACTCTTGAGTCTTGCTATGGTTCACTGTTCAGCTGCTGCCCACAGCTTGGGCATTCAACTAAAGGAAAGACAAAATAGAAGGAACTGGAATGGGGTTGAGAACAGATATATCAGCTGTCAGGTGGAACATAAACCCCCAAATCTCAGATCAAGGCAAAGTTGCACTTCAGTCTAAAGACAGTGTCCAAGGTAGTCTGAAAACGTTTACGAAACAAAGAGAATGTAGGCACATGAACAGCCTGGATGACACAGAGTCTAGAAATCAGCTATCTGATGGGACAAAGGTGTGTTTGCTTACAGCAGTTTCTAAATTGATTAGTTATTTATCGCTGTCTTGGGGACCAACCTCCAGCAACACAGGGCTTTGATAGGAATTCATGGAGTCAGCGAGATTCAACTTTTGTATCTGAGGGGGGTTAGAGGAAAAGGCACTCACAAACTCTCTTGATGGTTTCCTGCTTTATTCCTGTTCTTATTCTCTCTCCTCTCTCTCATGCTGTTTTACAGCTTTTAGACCCCAACAGCATCTTCCAGGCAGCACAAAGAGTCAAAACAGTTGCATCCATTTCTCAAGTGAATGATTATAGGGAAAAACATGTTTTTCATCTCCCTCACATGATTAAACGTTTTATGTATTACAGGTGATAGGTAAATTATCCCAAGAACCCACATACATTCATACCCAAGCAACCTGTTATAGATTAACCATGTGGCAAGCAAGGTGTTCTTGTCAGGCCTTTTACTGGCCGGTTGCATTTTGCAGTTACAAAGAAAAGGCCAATTACTTTATTACTTATCTTGAAAGGTAATCTTATAAGGAATCTTAAAGAAATCGCAAACCTAAACTTGTACATATGAAAAATAATCAGTCAGCTCTACTTTAAATTTTTAGGGTACATATCCATTCATTAATGTTTTTTTATATTAGGAGATTGAGGACAGAAATGGATATAAGGAATTAATCATCACCTTTGGTCATCAGCCAAACTTAGCAAGGAGAGTGCATAAGCCAGTAATAATTTGACTGCTTTGTTCTTGTTCCCTGAACTTAAAGAGTTCTGAATTCACCTATGTGCCTTTCTAAATCTTTAGATTGTCTTCTTTGGTTTTTCACCTCAAAGTAATTTAACAAGAACATCTTTGTCTAACTTTATTGTTTTCACAGCTTTGTTTCAGCTGTGATATACTCTGAGACCTGTGAACACATCTCCTGACATTAAGGTTAAAAGAATTTAAAGTATCTGAGCTATTGGAACTCAATTGTTAGTCATTAACTTGAGCTACAATCCATGCAGCTCCTTGTTGAGACTCACAGACTCTGGCTGTGAAACATATCCTTGTGTTTATTTTTATTTATCAAAATTCTATGAGTTATTATTTTTATCGAAATGGGCAATACAGCTTGGGTGGGGGTCATCTTTTTGGCAATCCACAGGTAAAAACGCCCAGTAGAATAGGATGTTTCCAAATGATATTATATCGTAGGCAGTAGAGATCTCCACATGTACACTCACACCATGCTAGATACCAGAGAAAGAGAGCAACAGCAAACACGTTCTGGGAAAAGACATTCTGGGGTCTGTAGTACTGTGACCTTGCCTAAACGAGACTGGCCCATCAGAGGATTCCCGTTTGGGGGGTCAAAACCTGGAGCTTCAATTGCAACTTGCTGCTCCTCTGGCAAGGCCCACAGCAGTTATTTATTTCTCTCTGTAATACTGGAGACCAAGCCCAGGACCTCAATCAGTCTAAGCAACTCTCTACCACTGAGTTACATATCTGGCCTTTAATGAATTTTAAAATAAGATCACATGCTTTCTTGTAAGCTACCCCCTTTCTATGAGTTAGTTTGCCTTCTTCAGGCCTGTCACATAATTCTCATTCCTTACATAAAGATCGGAGAGTCCAGCAGTGGGGGGCTCCAGTGAAGCAGTTGGTTAGCACACGGTCCTTCACTGGCCATGGGCAGTGAGGTACAAGTGTAGACTGGGTTCAGGTAGAAATGAGGACATAGAGAATCTGGTTTGCCTCAGAAAAACAAAGATGGATGGGGATGGGGCAAAAACAAGCATTATGCTTAGAGAGTCTCTGCTAAAAATATAAAATTAGAAAATTTATCAGCTGTCATTATTATATAAACAAAAGGTTTTTCAAACAAAGTTTGGCTTGGACAAGGCAGATGGAATTTCAGAGTTTGTCATTTGTGAAAACATAAATCTTCGTAGCACTGTTACAGTATCAGGTTCTGGAGGAATGAAGACTTCTTTGAAGCCCTTGTAGACACGTACCTTTCCATTCCAACTGTTTCTGCTTTGCAAATGTCAGGACTCTCAAAGAGCTGCCACGGTTCTGTTCCCTCTGCCCAAGCCTCCTTTCTAAACCTCTCCCAGGGGGTGGAAATATGGTAAATCTGCCTTAACTTTCATGTCTTTTTACTAATTCACTTCTGATTGTAAAGTGTGGCAGATCTTCCACTTCAATTTCATCAGAGATTTCATTACTTGTCCAAAAGGTCTTTATTATAACTGTAACCCACGAAGAGGTGGTTGGCCCAGACCCTGGATAGGGACAGCAGCTGGTCCAGGCAACTAGCACTGTTGAGTGGTTCTTGGTACTCAGGCAGGAGAAGCAGGATGAACTTCAGGGAGCTTTTCATTGCTCTCTGAGTATCAGTGGAACTGCTAGGCCAAGCAGTTGCCTGTCACACACCAGCTCCTCCACAGAGGCAGTGGCCTTGCCACCCACCATGGCTCTCAATGCTGCCGCCAAGGGATGGTCCACACCTTATTTATCTAAATTATATAATACCAGCTGTTCTTGGTATTTTCATTTTTATAAGCTTTTATTTTTTTAAGTAGTTTTATGTTTCCAGGATGGAAAAAAAAAAAGCAAGAAACATAGTTTCCTCTGCCCCCCATGACAAGGTCACCTTGGCAGGGAGAGGACCTTGATACTATAACAGCACCATTCTGTACTGCATAGCTGTTTGGGGTTTGTTTCTTTTGTCTTTACTCTCATGTGGAACAGTAAGAAATAACATAATCTTCTGATATGTCAAGTAAAATATATATGTTGATAGCACCAACTTTCTAGTTGACTGATCTTGGATAAAGATGGCCATGTCTGGGTCCGTGTTCCTACTGTAGCTGGGGTTTGTGATGATGTTCATGACCTGTGTTGCCACTGAGTCATAGGTACTAGAAATCTGAGGGGGGCAGGGCTGAGCTGTCCTGACCCTCACTGGATATGGGATAGCTGACCTTGTCCCATGCTGGACACTGCAGCAGGAAATCTGGTTCCATCCGCATTGGAGAGCTTCCTCAAACACTCACACTCTGGAGTGATTTCCCTACCCCTCACCATGGGCCTGGGAGAGATGGCTCTGCCCCTTGCCTGAGGTGAGTGGTCCCAATGGCCCAGATCAACCATCTCAGCTACCGCCCACACCCACATCCTAGGCCTAAGGTTGGCCCATCCTAACATCTACGCCATCTGTTACCTGCTGGAGTGTGTGATGGATTGGTCCTGTGGAATGATAACTGCAAGAAAACCAAGACTTGGGGTAGCAGCAAGTATCCCAGAGGAGTTTTAGTGAGGGTTCAGCGATGATGGTGTGCCAGAGACCTTAAACCGGACCAATGACTCTCTGCCACGAACACTTTTTGGGTGGAGTTGATTGAACAAAAGGGTATACTGCGTGTCACACCACAGCACCCACTAGGATGAATGAAGAGAGAGGTCTTGGGTTTCTTGTTTTGCTCTGTTCTTAAATTGATTTCTTGTGGGGGCTTTCTTTTGAGGGTGATGTTGCATGGTGTAAGGTGTGGATATGGAGGGACTGGGAGGTGAGTGGGATTGGGGTGCATGATGTGAAATTCCCAAGAATCAATAAAGAATTATGCTATATAAAAGAGATACTTCTCTCAGCTATGTTGTGAAAGAAGCAGTCTTTATTTAAGGGCAAAGATAAAAAACAAACAAACAAACGAAAAGGTTTGAGTATACTGTTCATTCCACAATGGGAACCCAAGTGGTCAGTGTTCCTAAAAAACGAGGCAGGCTTATTATTATGGATAATAAGGCCATATTGTATATTATGTTACATATTTGGATAATGTGAGAGTTACATAATGTGGATGATGAAGACCAACTCCAATGCTCAGTTCCCTTTTGCCTATCTATTTTTGTTAATCAATTATTGATCTGACTTGACACTTAGCAAATAGTGATTTAGTAAGTACTCATGATTTATGTATAAACACTGAGGACTACCCACAAGTAGAGTACAGTGTACTTTAGGTAATGGGAATAATAATAGTGATAGCTACAGAACATAATGAGTCTTATTTCTTGATTTTGTTAAAATAATCATAAAATTAAAACTGGCTGATCAAAATAATTCATATCAAGAATAGAAATTATCTGCAATTTCAAAGTTTAAAGTGTTGAAATGCATATTTTTCTCATCTTCAACTTTTAACAGGTGTCCCTATGTTAAATAGTATGGATTATAAGAATCCAGATGTCCTAAAATATGAGCTGTGTTTCTTGCCACAGATGAAGATGACAGTTAATAAAATCTAACATTTTTTTGTCTCATGCTACCTATTATTGCCACAATCTTGCTGAGAGATGGCCAAAACCATTTCAGGAACTCCATCTCATGTATCCAAAAAGCACCTCTAGACTACACACAAGACTGCCCAATTTTATTAGGGAAAAAGCTCAGAGTAGATCTTCAATATAGTCCACAGACCTAACATGCCAGGAAAAACTGGGGTTCTCAGTATCCAAAATGAGGGTGACTGATGCCTGAATGAAGGCCAAGGCAATGTTTAGGGAACACAGTAGTCGGCTGATATAGAACTTTGAATGAAGTAATTAATAAAAAATAATTTTTTAAACTTTATTATGATGTCCAACTTAGAAATAAAAAACTATATAGTCCATAGAGTGTAAATATAAAGCCAAATAATTATCTCTTATTAAATGCTTGTTTTAGAAAGCAATCCCCATCAAGTATCATTGTGAAGCTTTTCTATCTCTCCACTTAATGCCATTAAAATTTAATATGCATAAAAACTTTATACATAACAATTGTTTAGGTCTCTGCTGTTTGTTGGGTTTGTTGTTTGTTTGCTTTGACTAGATTACTAAGGCCCAGGGTATGGATATCTGTAAAGCTCTGAGCACACATTGCCTGCCGAGTGTCTGTAAAGGTTACAGCAATTAGAGGTCTCCTTAGGTAACACTAATCAAAGGTCTAACCAATACTGCATAGGATATGTATCTTTTAATTATTCTCTTCTGAAAGTTAATGTTCTGAGTTCTTTGCTCTTTTTTTGGCTTGGAACTATGAAAGTTTTAAAATTTATTCCTTGTTTCTCTATCTGTCTACGATACCTCCAAAGTGAAGATTTGCTTACCTTTTTGCCACTTTTTTCTATGTGCTTATTTATAATTCCACACACATTTGATTTCATTCTTTTAAAATGAATTGTGAACTACAATGGGCTGACAGATATGCTAATTAACATCCATTATTCAGTTTAACCTAAGTGCTTGACCTGGTTGGTGGGTAACATCAACTTTAAAAATTAAAAACCGAGATGTTAGCAAGTTTTGTCATTTATACAATGACAAGCCTGAAAAGCAGAAATTACCACTGAGTTCTCATTAGGTAAAAGTTCAGTGACATTTCCACAGTGCTCCCAAAGAGCCGTGTGTGAGATAAAAATGATTTAGCTGTTTTATATTAAGTAATTGATGTACTGTTCTTAACTAATGTGTAGGTGGTGCTTTTATAGTCCTTTTGAGTTGAAAAGTCTGCATCGTGGAGATTAGAGTCTTCCCCAAAATAAGGTAAGACTAGATCTCATGTACTCTAACTAAAGAGACATCTACCTTAAATTTATTCTAAGTCAGTGTTCGTTATGTGTAAGGTATAGTCCTTTTATCAAAATCAGGAAACACATCAAGATGTGTCTAACACTTCAAGCCACTGTTATAGAGAAAAAAGAGTTCCATTATATATAATTTATCTTTTCATTTATTATGAATTCAGTGGATCCATTCCCTAAATATTTTATTTGTACTTTTTTTTAATCAAACACACACGGAGAGCTATACTTGTATATTTTGAAACATCACAGGGGAATTAACAGAGTGAGGTCTTATGTGTCAGGATTTCAGACATGAGAGAGCAAAAGCAGATTTCTATACTGAAATATAAATATATAGGATATATAAAAGATACGATCTATCATGGTAAAACTTGTCAACATCATTCTTTGTTTTGTATCTCATAAAAACTGGGGAAAATGTGTTTATTGGCTGAACAAACAAAACATTTAAAACACTCTTATTTAATATATGTCCCTAGGAAATATACTAAGCTTTGTTTAGGGGAAAATACTTCTATTCCTCTGAAGTGATTAAAAATTTTAAATAGGATCTAGATTGTTGGATTGTTGGTAAAAAGACTATATAATGAAAGAACCACTTGGGGTGGATATTATCAATGGTAATAGTTCTCATTGGTCAAGGTTTTAATAATTTTAATAATAATAAACATTAGTTATAATAAATATTTATTGTTATTATTAGGAGAAACAATTCTCAAATGGTTAAGTAATTTTTAACATAAAATTTAGGAAATTAAAAACAATGTCTCTAATAGCACTCTCATTGCTTCCTCGATTACATGTATTGATCTCCTTACAGAGTATAAATATCTTTCTGGAGTATAAACAAGAATTAGCAGACACTGTGTTGAAAGTAAATATTTTCCCTTTGGGTGCAAAAACCTCTCTATCTTATTGATTCAGTTCTCCCTGAGCTGCTATAATACACATGAAAGGCCTTGTTATTTCCAATTATGACTTTATATTAACAACAATTAGGTCAATTCTTTTTAAAAATTGTTTTTATTGAGCTATATATTTTTCTCCAGTTCCTTCCCTTCCTCCCCACTTACTTTCTGCCCTCTTTCATGGTCCCCATAGTCCCAATTTACTCAGGAGATCTTGTCTTTTTCTACTTCCCATGTAGATTGGATCCATGTATGTCACTCTCTTTGTTGTTCAGGTTCTTTGGAATTGTGAACTGTAGGCTGGTTTTTCTTTGCTTTATATCTAAAAGTCACTTATCAGAAAATTAGGAAAGAACCTACCTCAAGACCCAGCAATACTACTTTTGGAAATATACCTAAAGGATGCTCAATCATACCACAAGGATATGTGCTCAACTATGTTCATAACAACATTATTTGCCATACCTAGAAACAATCTAAATGCCCCTCAACTGAAGAATGAATAAGGAAATTGTGGCACATTTACAAAACAGAATACTATATAGTGGAAAAAATACATCTTGAAATTTGCAGGAGAATAAATGGATCTAGAAAATATCATATTGAGTGAGGTAACCTAGACCTGAAAAGACAAATACAATAAGTTTCCAATTCTTGTTGTAGAAACTGAAGATATAGTAGAAGTGAACAAAAGTCCTCTTTTCAAGATATTAAATTCACTGTAAGGAGGCAGGGAACAAATGCATAAATAATATGTCAGGTTAGGCTAAATACATTAAAACAAACACAATAGAGAGAGGCAGGCGTGTGGTTCTATTAAGAAACAACTGAATTCTACTTACAGTGAACATGGCTTAGGACATGTGTATTGCAGTTTACTCTTACCCCACTACTTCTCTGACATAATGCCCCAAACTCTGAATTCCTAGAATTCTGACAGTTAAGCACTTATTTCATCTGGCAAAGACTTGGAAACTATGGAGACATGTCCTAAGAACAAAATGCATGTGATGAATTGGCACATGCTTCGTGTCTCAGTGTGATGTGCTGAGCCTTCATTTGCCTTGAAAGTCTCATTTTCTAATAGTATGTTTCACCTGATTTCTCATACAAAGACCTTATTGACACCCAAGACTTTATAACTCTCTTATAGTCTATTTCTTCATTTCCTTCTGTGAGCATTAAAAAATCATTTTCATGAAGTGTGGATGCCAAAATTTCAGCAATCATAGTTATATCTGCATTGTATATAATTATCTGTAAATAGGTAGACAGATAGATGACAGAGATAGATGATAGGTAGAGAGATAGATGATAGATAGATAGATATAGATAGATAGATAGATGATAGATAGACCACCAACTTTATACTTGACTATTGTTTTTCTCTCTACATTCTGTTGATCAGTGGATATTACACAAATGCCTTTCATAAGAATAATATGTTCATACACCAACAGAACCATATGTAAATAAATTATAATTGTAGTCATATGGAAGCCAGAGTATTATTATACTGTCATTACTGTGCTCATTAATAAGCCCTTGAATTTGGTACTATAAGTATTTGGCAAAAACATATGCAGTCCCATTTCTGCCATGTGGTGAGTGACATTTTCTAGTTATGTGGGTTCTCTGAACCTTTATTTTTTGCCTCCATAATGGGAATAATCCTACCTTCTTCAAAGTGACCATAAACATAAGCTGACATACACAGGGAGAATTCTGCTGGCACTATTATTTAAACATTCAAGAAAATAACATTTCCCTTTCCTTTCCTTTCCTTTCCTTTCTTTGTCTTCTTAACTCATTTATTTATTTGTTCATTCATTCATTCATTCATCTATCTCAAGATAGGGTTTCTCTGTGTAGCTTGGGAACTAGTTCTGTAGATCAGGCGGGCCTTGAACTCACAGAGATCTACCTGCCTGTGCATCCCAAGTGCTGTGATTAAAGGTATAAGTGAACCACCACTGCCTGGTCTTTTCAGTTGTTTTAACACAATTTCGTATGAGTTTTCAATAAGTTTTATAGAAGAAACAAATTATGAATAGGTTCTCAGTTTAGCAGCTCATATTGTTTATGTCTATGTATGTGTATAGGGCAGTCTGTAAGTAATTAGTATGAGGTGATACAAAAGCCTATGTCTTCATTTTAACCCAGACTATGATCCATTTTAACATTCTTGAGTCTTGGGAGAAGTTCTAAAACAAATATCCACTAGACAAATACTTTGAGGGAACATGCCTGATTCTTCATGAACTTTCCTGAAATTTTCATAATCTGAGACAATTTAACTAGATGGTTGAAGTCTCATGAAAACAATGTCATTTACTATGGATGACTGTTTTAAGAAGCTAAACATTTTACAGGTTATTTCCCTATACTAAGAGTTTAAAATGAACACACTTAATAGGATATAGCACTGGAATCAGATCCCTGCTGTCGAAACCAAGGATGGCCAGGTTCTTGATCCTTGTTCAAAGAATTGGAAAAGATTCATATCAAGAGGTAAATCAGGGAGAAGTATTAAAAGGAAAGCGAATGTACAAGTTTTGAACAGAGTAACCAGAGAGGGAAAGAGCACTTGCGGGGCTTGTTTGGAGCCTTCTTTTGTGACATCTAAGAAGGAGATGGTAGCTAGGCTTGTAGCATGGACATTTCTCTGTTTTGAGGGACAGATTTGGATTATGTATGCTTTTCTTCACCCATGAGACATCTGATTTTAATTATATTCACAACCAATTATTCATAGGCATAGCATGCTGAATAGAGGATTCATCATGAAAGTTCAATCAGAGGATACATTTATTGCCACACAAAGCCCTCCCAATTCAAGATATCCAGGAACATATCTGAATAGGAATGAAGTGTTATCATAAGTTGGCTAAGGGAAGTAACATTTCCACTTTCTGAAGTGGAGCATACATGGACCTCCATGCACGTGTGGGTCCCAGATTGTCAACAGATAGATAGGTGCATTGTTGCGGTTGTCCAAACCAAATGGATTCACAGATTGTTAAGCTACTCCTATGTTTGTCTGCCTCAGAATCCCTATTGATGTCCTGTTTAACTGGTAAAATTTATTCCCATTGTTCTCAACATGGCATGGAATACTGATGCAGTTTGTACTTTTTACTTATATAGAGTTAGTTTGATATTTCTTGTTCTCTTCCATAAGATAAAGCTAATGTATCCCCCCCATTTTACTGAGTGGATTAAATACCAAGATTCTGCCAGAACAGTAAAGGGGAAGTTAGACTTTTTAAAAGGTATAGTCTGTAGTGTGAAAATAGGAACACCTCAATTGGCTGTAATTGCAATCTTGTGGCAAAGCCTACCCCTTTCCCCATCGAAGCAAGAACAAAATAAAAATAAAAATGGATAAAATGGCGCTAAGGGAAAGGCAAATGTCTACCTCCGAGTTCTCATCTTCTCTGCCCTAGTCAGCCTCCTCTTTATTTGACCAGGAGGAAAAGTTATCCTTGCTCTACTTCCCGCCACTCATGGTGCTTATTTATTGTGTTAATTGGCACCGAATTGCGAGGGGACAAAGCCTACCTCAGGCAGGCAGACATTACTGTATACAGCAAAGACACAAGACACTGTGCCAAATGGTGAGGTGGTTTCATTAATAACAATCAAAGCTGCTTCTGCAGTCCTTTGTACCTCAGCATTTCCCCAGCTGTTTTGCAAACATTGTATTAACAGGCTCGAGCAGTGTGGGCAAACAAACCAGCCATAAGGACGGCAGAGAAGCACTTTAGGGAGATGCCTAAAATGTCTTTATTTTCAGTATTACCAACCACTGGGATGTCCCAGAGGAAAATGCAAAATTCTCCAGCTGTCGTTGCTGTGTTAGAATCTATCACTGTGTCCTTCCTGGACAGCAGAAATGCCTGGAAGGCACGCACAAATCGGGAAGGTTTATATTTATTTTTATTTTTTTTAAGGAAAGGAAAAAATTAACAGCCCAGAGGAGGAAGGCATTACTAAAACCAAAAACAAATAGAGCCCATTTCCCTAGAGGTAGACAACTTGAGAACGTACCTTTCTACTCTATTCGTTGAAGCAAGTGTAAAATAAATCACCGTGTCTGGGAATAAGGATTGAGGACCTGGAAGACAAATGCACCATGCACAAATGGTTGCTATCAGTGTATTTGTGATTCTCAAACTAGAATATGCCTAGTCCTGTGAACCGAAGACAGAGAACTAGAGGCATGTTATATGTAATCAATGGGGAATGGGAGAATACAAAGGAGAATCTACCAAATCATTTCACTACATACTGTCACAATGTATGTAAGAACTTGGTCTCTGCATAAAACCAGGAAACTGGTTTCTCTTTAATGCTTTCTTCCCATGAAGGAAGTAGGGCTCAGGGTGCTTTAACTAACTGCCCCAAGACCTCTTTCAAGACTTTTAGCTCAGGCTGCCCATTTACAAAATGTGTTCCTTTATCAGCCCTGCAGAATACATTGCATTCAGAATGAAGTAACTGTAAACCTACGTTGTAAGTTGGCTGCTTCCTCTAACTGTGTAGTTGCCTTGACATCTGTTGCTGGATTTTTTTGCTCTGTTTATTTGCTATTTAGATTGTGGAACTTCAAGCAATCTTTTCTTCAGTTTCCCATATGAAGCTTTGTGTGCTTTACAACTTTGGATATGATGTGCTCATTGTCTTCACCAGATGAGAGAATTTCTCAAGAATTTTTGAAAATCGCTATGCTGAACAGTAGATAAAGCAGAACTAGACTCATAGACAATAAACCCATGTGTTTGTGCTCAGCCTGGAGGCTTGAGGGTATTCACCTATTATTGAGCAAAACTAACTTCTAGTTAGCTTCCCTGAAGATCCCTCCTCAAAAGGAATTAGGCATACACAAAAGAGTAATGAATGGCCAAACAAATCACAATTTATAACTTATAAGACTATTTCCAATTGCCTTAATGCAAGGCTTTGGGAAAGGTACTGAGTTGTCACATAGGGCATAAGATCTGATTCAAATCTGGTTTCCTTTCCTACAGACACAAGTAGGTCTTATCAAATCTAATTTTGCATAAGATCCAAAGCAGTGGCCAGTATGCTACATTCCCATTCAAAGAGAAGACCTGCATCAACTGATCAGTGAAAGCTCATAATTAATATTTGGAATAAGGGATAGCTAAAGATGAAGTCAGCAGTGGATGGGCCTTTAAGTCATCAGGACCCTTAAGGCGCACATAATCTTTAGGGTACCGGGATACTAATGTTCTGTATCCTTAGGGGTCGCCTTAGCAGCTGCTCCTCCCTATCTCTGTGTTGAAGGAACAGAACTCGGCACATGCAGTGTGAATAAAACCTGTTGCCTCTATTGATCACTCACTGTGTTTAATCAGTAAACCTAGCTCAGCTTAGCAGCCATTCCACATTAAGCATTCAAAGAGATAGAGGGATGTTTTGCTCAAAGCAAACGCAGTCGGAGCTCCAGGGAAGCCATGCCTCTATTCCTACGTGATTTCAATTCAACTCTTGCCAAACTGTATCTTCTTTTGCCAGCATGATGGGGAGCTGAAACAAAGATCGGAGACAACTCTCAAATGAGTCATGGTAATCAGTTCAAAGCTACATCATAAAACCCCTCCTGTCAGCTATCAGAAGTGTGAGACAATGGTCTCCAAGAAATTGGAATTACCCTTTAACTTCTCATGCCAGGAGAAGTCCATGCCAACGCTTGGTTACAACTGGGGGAGTAACTTGTCTCCTAAAAACGATTTCACAAAGCTTTGACTTGTCAGACAATGTGTGTGAGATACTGTAACAGGAGGAAATTGTGCTGGTTCAGTAGGGAACAAGACCACACCTCGACCTGGATCACTTGCTGATGCTTGCCACTTACATTCTAATGGAGGCCAACCCTCCGTTCAGGATGCCAGCAGTGGACTTGAGGGAACACAGAACCTCCTTGTTCCTCTTCTAGTTGTGGCCATGCACATCTCCCATTTTTACTTTTCAAATGACTTTTCCTTTTTGTTAGTCAACTGATGATGTGTGGCCCAGTCTAGCTTATTAGATATGCCTGCATGATTGCTCTGAACCTAATGCCTTTGGTAACAAAACCACCGTGCTCTTAATTCTAAACCTACCTGGAGTTTCTCTTCCTATGTTCTCTATATTAGGTTACCTCAAAAGTCCAATTTAAGTATCCTCTGCCTGTTAACAAAGTCCTCAAAGAAATAACCCAGCTACAAAATTTATCTACTCCAAGTCGCTGAGGTCGTAGGAATGCCCTAAATTCTCTAACTCCTATTTAGAGAAGATGAAGCTAAGACCGTATTTTAAACAACTGCATCAGACTTTCTCACTTCTCAACATGTCTGTATTCCACTTCCTCTAAGTCTGAATTATCAGACCCCTTGTTTCTCATGACCTCATTCTTTCCATATTTCAGTGATGCAACCATCAGTGAATCCTTGTTAAAGTGTTAGTACTTCTGTCAGCAATGGATGTCCCCATGGCAAGGTGATGCTATCCTATTGATTTAATCAAAATATAGTGGTAATCAAAGACACTCTAAATAGAAATGTCAAAGAATGAGAGGTTTTCTTTGTCATTTGTGTTTCACTTAGCAAAGATCTCTTAAATCTCTTGTGATGGGTGATGGTATGAATTTCCAACCAGTAGGTGTTTCCACGCCTCCAAATGTCCCAATGCCCATGTATTCAGAGGTTCACTAAAAATATTTAATTCACTATATCTCCACCCTTATATCCTTTTTGTTTATTATTCTCGCTGAAATATCCAAATACTTGGATAACCCTCATAATTAAAGTACCATAAAATTCTTAGAATTTTTTTAATCCTGGGCCACTCTGAATTTAGTGTTATGGTTTATATTTGGCTGGTTTTACCAAGCCCCATTCTCTGAATGCTTGGTACCAATGTGACACAGCTCAAGCTTTAAATTAGTGAATTTAGATAAACTTTTAAGATATATTTGAGAAACAAGGTAAAATTGGATTAGATGAGAAGCATCAAGAAAGCAAAGCAAAACACACAACTGAAAAGATGTGAAATACCCTCTTATGTAAAATAAACCATGACCTAGTAATCTCCTGAAATGATAGTTCAGTGCTTTACAGAGTTTATATGCCTAGTTGCTTGGATAAGAAGCAGAAAAGAGAGTAGCACCAATCTGCAGCGATAAAACTTGGCTAAGGTGCCGTTTGGAAGCCTTATGACTAGGCTTTTGTGTGAAACATGCATTCACTACCTGCCAACTCCTGCGCAAGAAGACAATGACCCTTGTCCAAAGTCTCTCAGGGACTCTGTCTTTTCACTTGCTCTATCAATTCCAGTCTTACTAAGTATAGGAATCCACTGTCTCTGTGTCATGGCTTGTTCCAAATTCCTCCATATTTTAGGTATTTATTTCCTACTTTTGCCTATTTTATCCTCCTTACACACCAAAACTCATTCACAGTACAACTAGCATTCAATTGAATAGTCAAAGTGATGAATCTAAAAGGTTTGTTTGGCTTAAAAATAATGTAACCAGTTCAATAGCTTAACAAAGGGCTAATTAGCAGTAAAACAAAGAGGAAACATACGTTGATAACATGACCTTTTGACTCTGAAATAAAGGTTGCTGTGGTATTTGTATAACAATGTGCATATATAGGAAGGAAAAGGGACTGGAAAAATATCTGACTGTGTACATTAAATTCCAGGATTAATGTAATCTCTTGACTAGAAGGAAATTGAAAGAGAGAACATACTTTTTGTGAGGACTTGATCACATCTATACTGATGACCACCCAAGTAAATAAAGTCCAGGGCTCTGAAGATCCAGGGAGGGATCTTCTGATCTTTTGTGGAGAAGAGTAGTGCAGGTAAAGAAGCCATCAGAGATGCTTTGCTAATGAGAAGAAAAAAAATGTGTCCTCGATACCTGAGTCCTATTGGAGGGAACCTCATTGGTAGCAGAGAGACAACATCTATAAGTGAAGCACTCAGTATCTCACCGCATCCCTTGGTTAAACCACCAAATTCATTATGGTAATTTGAAAGCAATCCACTCATTAGAGTAAGTTACAAACACATCCAAACTTAATTATAGAAGCCCTTGGCTGATTTCGGCAACAGCAAATTAGTAATTTATTTATTGGTGGAATGTTTGACCTGTGCCAGATCTTACAGGTAAACTGGGTAATTGATATCATTGTACACACTGCCAATTAGTAACTTTTTGGTCACAGTAATTCTATACATTATATCAGTTTTATAGAAAACGCAGCAGAGATTGAAGGTACTAAGAATATTGCCCATTAGCATGGTTTGACAACAGCACTAACGTACCCTTCCACACATATCTCTATCCGACTGCCCACAAAGCACTATTGGGGTTTGAGCTTTTAGCTTTAAGGGCTTTTAAGATGAAGAGGAAATTCGGATTCGGGTTTTTATGCTCCTTAAATGTTGGCAACATTTTCTCCCATGTATGAAGGATGCCAAAAAGAAAAACGAAAAGCAATATTGTGTGTAACATTAAGCCTGCAGGCTGGCTGTTTACAAATTCTGCTGAGCCTAATAGCTTACAGTTTACCGTAGGAGCATAAGCATGTAAGTTCAGCAAGCAGGTTGAGAATATAGAAATAGAGCCTCATTTCATGTTTTATGTAACCCCATATGGCATTCTCTTGTAACTCATTATAAATATTCATTACATGCACTGTGTGTGATGGACACTCTGCGAGATACTGAGGAATCAATGATAAATAAGAGATAAAGCCTCTGTCCTTGTGGGAAGGAGAGAGGATGCAAGGCAAATAAAATCGACTACGGTGTGCATTCTACAAAAGAAAGAGAGTGAGAAAAAAGTTCTAAATGGGAGCAAAAATGAAACCAAGTTGTGGAGCGCTCTTCCGACTGGAATGTTTCCTCTGTAATTTGTGATATAAATGAATTAAGCTATGTTAATTTGCCAAATAAGCTCTATCCTTCTCCTTTCTGGGAAAAAGAAAATTTGAATGGTATGTGCCAATAGAATGAGAGATAAAGTGGCAAGTTACACAGTTAAAGAGTCAGCAACAAATAAAGCTAAGAAAGGCATTAAGAATCCCAAATTCACACAGAGCAGGGACTGTATCCCCAAAGAATAAGTTGTAAAGAAATTGAGAAATTTGACAGATACATTCACATGTCACAATCACATGTCTGGCAAAATTATGAAAAAGTAGATTGTCTAGATCAAGACTTAATCCATAGGGAACAAATTGAAGGCTATTGCTAAAATCGGCAGAGAATGAGTCTTTACAGTAGTTAATGTAAGTGGACAGCAAAAAGAAATATCAAAAATCCATAAGATATATAGGAAAGAAGGGGCCTCAGATGATCTCAGGCTTCAGGGGTCACATGAATAGAAACAATGACTAAGCTGGAACATCCTGTCTTCGATATTCTTACCTCCCAAGTATCCCCAAAATAAAGAGGAAATACAAGGTTAAAATTTGAGGCTTTATTCTACACATGAGTGGTTGAAGTAAGGGCTGTATGATGGAGATAGAAGAAAAACCGAGAAGCATTCATGAATGGAGAACAAACATAGGGACCTCCAGAGCCTGGATGTCAGACTTGAGAGTCATTATTCTCATCAGTCACATGACAAGAAAGTTGAGCACACTATGCTTGAACAACTCCCTTGAAGTCCACCAGGGAACTGGACTGCATCATAGTCTGTTGTCTTACAGCTAAGGAAACGGGTAACACACAGCAGGGCTCACACTTCTCAGAATAACAGTTTGGGATACAGGCCCATGTTCGTGAGCAGGTGGATAAGCATGGAAAGATGTTCCTTGAGGATTCCCATACTCTGTGAGCTTTGTTTCTACAAGCACCATCAAGTGCTCTTGGTAAAGAATTCCTCAGTTTTGGCAGGAAAGGGGTGAGTGGGGTTGTGGTTACTTAGACAAATATGCTTAGTATATTCGGTCCTTAACAAGGATTATGTTCAAGAAATAACTACTTTATGGGAGCCCAGTATGTTGGGATTTTTGAACAGTCCCACATATCTGACAGAAGATAAATATTGGGATTTTTAAAAACATAGAACTCACCAGGACTTAATGACCGGGTATCCAGTTATGTGTAGAATTCCATGAGAAAGATACTTTTTTTGTAATCAGAGTGATAGAAACTTCTATTTCTGATTTAAGAGTCTGGGCAAAGTGTGATGCCATCCAATTGATGATTAATATATCAAAAATATATATAAAGAGACCATATATAAAGAAATGAAAAAAATAACTTGAAAAATGCAAACAGAGTCGGTTATGCTATCATGTTTGAACTACCCACACTTGGGGTACCTGAGAGTGGAGAGTTACAAATTCAGGGCCAGAATGAGCTATATAGTAAGACCTTGTTCAAAACTCAGAGATATGAGTAAGTGGGTAAAAACAGTAGCCAAACAAGCTTGACAATCTGAGTTTGCTCCCTGGATCCTGTGTCCATCCCTGATGCTCTAGATTGCATGCATCTATATTCCCAAAATGCCTATGTGAGATGGTAGGTAGAGACATGAAAAGGAATTGAAAGCTCAAAGGCCAGCAGTCTGGAGTACACAGGACAAAAATTACACAGACAGGGTAGTGCTTGTCTCAATAAAGTAGAAGGCAAAACTAATTATCAAAAGTTATCCAATGACACGTGTGCTCATAATCTCTTACACACATACAATTAATGTTTTAAGTGAGGTAATAATTAAATTGGCCAAAAATGAAGAATAAAGAGGAAGAAATGAAAGGGAAGCTTGGCCTATAAGCAGTTCATATTTCTGTAGAATACACACATACCCATACACACACACACACAAACACATTTCTTTAGAGTTCAAAGTAGTTTCACTCATTGGTGGGTAGACAAATTAAATATTCAACAATTAACTGTGTAATTAAAGATAACATTACACAGCAAGAGAGATTAAGATGCATTTACCAGTGTAGGAAAGACAGGTTTTCAACATGATTATCTTACTCGTAATGATCGTAGCATGTATTCAGATATTACCCTGCAAAAATCAGACATACAAGTGTTTTATAGGTTGTATGCTTCATAGGAGACATCTAAGGTTTTATTACCTTGTAGGACCAGACTTAATTATCAGATGCTATTGTTTTTGCCTTATCTCAGAGTCCTGTACAAAATGAACAATCAATGAATATTAACTTTTATAATACTGACATTCATATATGATATGTCCAAAATAGAACATGTTGAGTTTGTACTTGTCTAAGATATTATTTACAATAATAAAGACATGTGATAATAGCGTTCCCTAAACTCAATTTAAATTTGCTGTGGAAGTGAAACTTGAATGATATAAATAAGAATTCAAGTTGCAATATGACAAGATGTAAGATTGATGTATGTTCATAATGTCTAGTCATTGAAGGAAAACAAAACAATGAGGGTTAGGGTATGAAATGAGTGGCTATTTTCATCTTTTTCTCTGAAAGCTGGAAGTGACTCACAGAGGACAGATAATGGGGACAGCTGGAGATAGGCCGGTGCAGAGAAAACAGGATGCAGGGGAGGAGTTTCCCTTATGGGTTATTAATATAGACAAGGATGAGTGTGAATGGGGATCTCTCAGGGAGACTCACAAAGAGGGAAAGAAAATCACGAGATTAAAAAGACTGAAAAAAATATGTCCTTGAACTGGGAGGACCAAAAAGAGACCATATTCAGGAAAATAAAAATGATGAGGCCAAATAGTACAAGGCAAGAAAGGGCAGCAGGCACAAATTTAAACAATGGTCAAATATTGTCCTAAGGATCATATATGCAAACAAATCTGCTACTCAAGTCATGAGTGAAGAAAAAGTCTTGCGAGTCATGAATATGCAAGAACTGCTTAGTTTTTCCAGGTCACCAACAATTTTTTCCCTACCTTGTCATGGTCTTGTTAATATGAATAGTTTATTGATATTAATACACACATACATATGTATATCACATACATATTATATGTTTCAGGGTTTTCTGGTGTAGCAGAACTTATACAATGAATCTGTCTATCTCTACCTGTCTCTCTAGAAGAAAGAGAAATATGTATGTATGTATGTATGTAAGTATGTATGTATGTATGTAAGTATGTATGTATGTATGTATGTATGTATGTATGTATGGGATTTAATGCACTGACAGGCTGTAGTCCTGTTAATTAACCAATAAATGGCTGTGCACAGAAATCCCAAGAATCCAATAGTTGCTCAGTTCACAAGACTGGATGTCTCACCTGGTTTTTCAATATATGTGGGAATCCCGAAGAAATAGGCTGTAGTGTGAGTGAAGGATTAGATGTGCTAGCAAGTTTAGGAAAAGCAGGTATAGAGCCAAGTTTCCTTCTTCTATGCCCTATAGAGTCCAGCAGAAGATGTGTTCCAGATTAAAAGTGTGTCTTCCTCAAGATCCCGGTGAAAGATATATATCTTCTCACCTCATAGGTCATGACCGAAAGTGGATTCACCTGCTTCAAACCAGACAAAAGATTTCTCACAAGGGTGTCCTTCATTTCTGGATTGTAGTCCTTTCTGGACATAGTCAAGTTGACAACCAATAGTAGGCATCACAATATATACTTGCTTGAAAGAAATCCTTCTGAACCCTCTGTATGACCACCAGTCCTCTTGCAGACTAGTTCTGTCCCTTTTTCGAACTTCTTTAATGTTTACTTTCCTTTCTATAATCTAGCATTTTGCTTTCCTCAACATCACAGTCTGTTTTGGGCTACAAATATTCATTTATGTTTGCACCAAGTCTTATGAAGAACACATCATGAACTTGAGATTTTGCTATTTTATAAGAGTATGTGAATGCCCTCAGGTAGTATATAACCCAACAGGAATAGACAGAGGTACTGGCAATGAAAACAATGATGTAAATTAATCACAATTAATTAAATTAATGTCATTAGTTCTATTTGTGATTTATCAATGAAAGACATCAAAAGGGAGACAAGACTCCCACGTTAGTGATGGAGATTGAACTGGAAGGGTAAGTGAAGGATGGAACTCCATTAAAAAGATACTGTGAATCAAATATTGATGTCTCTTGAGTGTTTGTGTATTTTTGTAAGATATAAGCTGTAAACTTCATGCACATGTGCACACACTCACACACACACACACTCACACACACATAATCTTATAACTTCTTGCAAGTAACTCTCCTATTAACTAGAAGTTCAATGTCTTATACATAGGAAGCTTCTCATCATAATTACTGGAAGAATATATACATGATAAAGAGTTCTCTCAGCAGCTTCAGATTATATTATCAAAAGAACAAACGAACACTTTTGTTAGTGAACACAAACGGCCAAATTCCCCTTTCTTAAGCTGCAGTGATGACTAGCAACTCCTGCCAGGCTCATAATATCATCTAAATCAACCCTCAAAAGCACTACTATTGCACACCTTGCTTTCTGGCTTCTATTCCAGAATTCCTGGAATCTGGTTACAAATAGATCATTTACATTTGCACATTTATTTGTTTTTGTAGTTTTCATTATGAAAACTAGATTCCCACTATCATTGTGTATGGACTCAGCTTTTATAAGCAAGGCTGTTTGGAAGATGAGCTGCTCCAGGTTATGATGAAAATTGCTTACTGTGGGGGGAAAAGGCACTGCTTCCCCTCCTATGAATGTTTTATTTGCATTTTAAGGCTCTTGTAAAATTCTGTTAACCATCATCCTCTTCTTTTAACAATTTTCTCACTTTAGAATTTGAGTGATGCAAAATAGAATTATTCATTTTGTACTGCGAATATTCATAAGTAACTTTTGGAAAAATACACTAAAA
This sequence comes from Ellobius talpinus, assembly GCA_001685095.1. Classification (NCBI taxonomy): domain Eukaryota; kingdom Metazoa; phylum Chordata; class Mammalia; order Rodentia; family Cricetidae; genus Ellobius; species Ellobius talpinus. Next base: position 25,967 of record LOJH01009909.1, read on the forward strand.
GTTTGTTGCAAGAACAGAGATGGAAAACAAGCAATAGTGGGAGGGGAAAAAGATTAAGAAGCAAGGGAAAGTAGAATACAGGAAAACACAGAAGCCCATACCTCCAATAAGCCAACTGTTTCATTCATTGACAATGGGTATTTTTATGCGTCCAATATGCTTCAATGGTAACGAACCACTAGGGAATTAATTTTATGTTTGCATAATAGTCACTTTTATCTTATCTATAATAAAACTGTTTTCTTGGGGACAATAGCTCTGATTGTTCCCAAGGTTCTTCCCTGCATTTCCCACCTCTCAGCTCACAGCCTCTTCTCAAAGTCTCTGTGCAAGGAATAAAATTGTGAAGGACTGCATTGGAGAGCAACCTAGGATACTAATTATATGCCACCTCCGAGGGCAACTGTGTAGATGAAAGGTATAGTTAACACAGAGAAAGAGGGGTTTGCATTTGTCTTAGTTACTTTTCCATTTCTGTGATGAAGCATTGTGGCCAAGTCAAATTATAGGAGCATTTTTGGGTGTATGCTTGCAGTGGATTTGACTGCATAAGGGTAGGTACAGTAAGGCAGCAGACAGCAGGCAGCAGACTTGGTGGCTGGAGTTGGATACTGTTAGCTGAGAGTTTATAACTGGAACCATTGGCAGGAAGCAGAGACAGAAATGGAAATGGTATGTGAGTTTGAAACCCAAAGCCTCATTTGAGTGACATCCTTCTTCCAGCTAGCCATACCTACTAGGCCTAGGCAAATCACACCAATGTAAATCCAGTATTTAATGCCTGAAACTATTCATTGCAACCACAACATTATTATAAGAGAATAGTCAAGAGGCAACAATGAGGTCATTAGCTGAGTGGAGTTCAATCAAAACACCTAACCTTAGTTTTCTTGACTCTGGAGATAATGGGAGAAGAAAATTTAGCATGGACAAACTGTTTAGCAAAACACTAGGCTTGTGATGCACAATAAATTCTCAGGTTTCCTCTTTTAAAATTGAACCATGTCCTCCCTCTTCTACTTTCCATCAAATTTGCTTTCTTATGCATGAAAAGAAATATCACCCAAGCTTGAGAACATTACATGAACACTGAAAATATGGAACTGGGCAGATTGGCCATTTAATAGACAGGTAAGAATAGATTCCATCTACTTTGCTGTCTGACTGCATACAGCTATGAATAATTTCAACAGGTTTGAGCTATGCTGTAGTTAGGTTGATCTTATTTCTACACACACACGTCTCAAATTGCTATGAAATTCTCTTTTATATTGCTAGGAAAATAAACAAGATTTTGCTGAGTCGCAGCCTTTTCTCTTGCAACCTATGTGACTGGAAGTTGCTTTCCTCTCTCTGAACGTTATTTCAGTTAAACAATATGTATTAATGAATAATACAAAATTTCAGTAATAATCTTAGTTATTCTCTCAGGTTTTTAGAGGGATTTCTCTATTCCCTTATGTATGAATCCATTAAAATAATTCCAGAAAGAGGAACCAAGAACAAAAAAAGCAAAGTTGTGGCAAATACCAATGTTAATGTGTTTCTTTGTCTTTAGTTTCTCAAAATTATTTACCAGTAAAGCAAGTTTTAAAAGACAGTAGATAATGTGATAGGCAAGACAGTTCAGTAAGTAAAGTCTCTTGATGCCATCCTGATGAAGTTTGACCCCACAAGCCACATGATAGAGGGAGAGAGGGAGAGAAGTAGCTCAAGGAGTTATCCAATGTTCTCCACAGGTTTGTCATGGCAAACGTCTGTGCGCGCGTGCGCACGTGCACACACACACACACATCACACAAAAAGTAAAAATTCAAAAAATTAAATGCTTTTCCAAAATCAGATTTCAAGAAATAGCAATAATTTTGTTTGTGAAGATTTCTTATTCATGTTCCTAATTTCATTAAACAATACTTTCTTAAATCTCTCTTTATATGAACTCTGGACAAAACTCCAGGAATTCTGAAATAAAGCTAGGGCCCTTGACTCCTGAGGACCCTAACATGTGTGTGTATGTATGTATGTGTGTGTATATATATACAGAAAATAAAAATACGAAAATATGGATGGCAAGGCAAAAACAGGTATAATACAGAAACAAAGTCTTTAAAACGTTGAATTTGAGGTGGGATCCACTCTGAATTGGATCACATAAACATTCTGAAGATGAGCAGACACTTAGTGATATGTTTTCTGTTTAGCAAGAACATACAGGTCCATGCTTATATTTACACTAAAAAAATGTATTTTGGCATTAAAAAAGAATAAATCAACCAATATTCTTGAACAAGAAAATCCAGCTAAGTGAAGAAAGATGAAGAGGAAACCAACAAGCAGCTTTGCTGCTGAATGCTGACTACCCAGGTACAAATGTGCCTTTATATCTCAAAATTAAAGTATGAAGACACAAGGATGAAATCAACAAAGCCATCCATCTGCACACTAACTAAAAAATTAAAATTTAAAAAGTGTCACAGGATTCCTATTTGAAGTTATTTCTTAGCTTGAAACTGAACATTTTGTTTTCAAAATTCCTTAGGTCAGGAGGTTTGGGAACCCTGTGGTATGTTCCTTGCTGTCTCTACCAGTATTAGTGCTGGTCCACCATTCTGGATCTTCAAATATGAAGCCTTTCTTCATTTTTCACAGCTCTGTGAGTTACAATGGTTAGAAAATAATGTATAAATGTACATCAGGATGATGTGGGATGATATGGTATATAATAATTTGAAGTGGTCACCAAAATGAATTTGGTGAATGTACTGTCACCTGATCTATTTATCTATTTATCATATGTAGGGTGTGTGTGTGTGTGTGTGTGTGTGTGTGTGTGTGTGTGTGTGTGTG
>LOJH01009910.1:538-27075 GCA_001685095.1 Ellobius talpinus
TGAAGTGACACCAGAGGCTGGTGGTGTGAGCAGGGTGATGCGCACTGTACAGTCATGGTGTCTAAAAGTCTTGCCCCTTACACACTGCTATGTCTGTTTTAGGAAAACTGGGAAAACAACAATATGTTGTCTCCAGGATTGAGCAAGGACTTGAAGGCCTGATTGAATCACTTAGCCTAGCTTACAGGTACAGATGGATAGATCTCTCTGATCCTAAGTCTGGAGGCAGAAGGACAGATGCTTTCACAAACTAGCACTATGACAGGTTAGCAGCAATTTTGTTAGATGTTAAATAACCTCCCTGGGAAGGTCCTGAGCCAGAAAGAAACAACTCAGAACCAGGACAAGAGGTCAGTGGGATGCAAATCTGGAGAGAAGGAGAGGGAAGGAGTTCCAGAAAGTATGCCAATATATTCAGACGATAATGGAATTCCCTAGGGGTGAATGTTGCCAATTTTAGGATGTTTTGCACACAGGAGTACAGCACACACACACACACACACACACACATGCAAACATTCACTCTCTATACAAACCCTGTCTTACCATTATATATAGGAATCCACAAAATATTAGGTTGTTGAGAGGGGGTTTCCCTGTGTAGTTCTGAATGTTCTAGAACTCACTGTAGACCACACTGCCCTCAAACTCAGAGATCCACTTGCCTCTGCCTCCTGAGTATTGGGATTAAAGACCTGTGCCACCACTGCCTGCCTAAAATACTTAAATATGTAAAATGTTTTAAAATTTAAAATCTTCAACCTAACCCTGTCCCCTTTGTTACCTTTCTTACTCAGTCAGTGAGTGCCCCTTGTTACCTTTCTTACTCAGTCAGTGAGTGCCCCTCATAGATATGTACAAGAACAAGAAATAGGCTAGGCATGGTGACATATGCCTTTAATCCCAGTACATGGAAGGCAAAGGCAGGAGGATCTCTATGAGTGTGAGGTCAGCTTAGTCTACATGGTAAATTCTGGGACAACCAGGGCCATATAGAGAAACCCTATTTCAAACAAATCAAAAAAAGATGGGGGGGATTTGTTGAGACAGAAGCAGGAAAAAAAGTATCTTTTCCCAAAGTTCCATCTGTGGGTATAGCCATGCCACAGCGTGGTTCTGTAAGTAAAGTTTTATTAGAATGCACCCATGCTCTTTCATTTACATATTGTCTAGTGGTTTTCTCCCTCAAATAAAATAATTGCTGCAGAGTTCGTATGACCTGCAAAGACAGAAATTCTATCTGGCCCCTTACTGAAAACCTGCTGACTCTTCATTTTAAGTACAAGAAAGTAAGTAGGGTGTCTATAGGAACTGGGAAGAGACTGAGATTTCAATATAGAGCGAGGATCATAAGGTGCTCATCTTTGTGGAGAGGGTGCTTTGTCTAACACAGAAAAGGTTCACAGCTCAGCTTCTGACCTTGAGATTAATAAAAAAGTAGGCAGCATATTATCTTGATGTAACTGTATAAGGAAGAGAGAGAGCCAATAACCCCATGTCTACACTGGTAGCTTTAGTTAGCTGAGGAACCTTTCTGAGTGTTTAGGACTTTCTAGGGCTGCTTGAATAAAGAAAGGGCAAAGATGTGGCAAGGTCAGCCCAATCTTGTGGGTTTTCCTTCCCAGAGCAGTGGTGGTGCACACCTTTAATCCCAGCACTTGGCAGCCGTAAGTGTATATTTACATTTTTGTGCAACCATGTGTAATTTTTTTGTGCATGTATGGAAGTGTATGTGCTTGCCTGTGAGAGTGTGTAGGCAGAGTCTCTCACTGAACCCAGAGTTCACTGATTAGCTAGGCTAGCGGGCCAGCAAGCCTAGGATCTACCTGTTTCTGTCCCCCAGCTATGGGATGGCAGATGCACAGAGCCACACCTGGCTTTTAGTGGATGCTGGGGAACTGCATTCAGTTCTTCATGCTTGTACAGCACATCATCTTTCCAACCCACAAGATCCTCTTAATCAAGATGAAATCAGAAGCCATTTAGGGAGAAACAAGAGGAAAGAGGAATGTAACACGTAGGACTTAGGACATGAGAGTCATAACACCCTTTTTTTAGGAACACATGTTGGGAGGGATGAGGAAAGAAGAGAACAGGGATGGACAGAGACACCTGTTGGTAGGTTGTATTGTTTGTCACCAGGAAAACAATAGCACTGTTTGGTCTCCCTCCTGCCAGTCCGTCATGCCTTTAAAAGCTATCGGGAATCTACCCATCTGCTTCCCTGGATCAAGAGATTATCTGTACACGCCTCAGGAACGCAATGCAGTGTTGGCTCAACTTTTTGGTTTGCCTAGGATGAGGTCTAAGGGTACAGGGAGGTTAACAGTGCCGCCTGCTGGTCAGCACTCAGATGATAAACTTGTCACTAGCAACTACTCTGAAGAGACTTAAAACAAGCTTAAGAAATACTTAGGTAGGTCATCAAGACAGCTATCACCGAGTGTCAGAACCGGGCTTCTCGGTGGGAATCGACGTGTACGGGAGATTTCTACTGAGAAAATTACTGTTTGTCCAAGTTGTTTCTTCTAATAGTTTCATTGTCGAACGGCCTTCTTTTCTTTCCAGAAGGAAAGGAGGTACCTGAGAACCAGATCATGCAGAGAGAGCAGTTAAGTGTCTTGCTGAGCCCAGAGCCTCCCCAGGGCTATTCCCCAAGCCCATGTTAATAGGTTTTAGTTCGAAGCCTTACTCCATACCCCATTTCTCAAGGGAAGAGAAGAGTTCTACAAGACGAGGAATTTATGGTTATTACTTTCCAAGAAGGCAGGAGAAATAAAGATAGGCTGTGATAGTCCACACCTGGAAGTTCAGCACTTAGGAAGCTGATGAAGAAGAGTCCAGAGCCTAAGACCAACCAGGGCTACAAAAATGAGGTGAAGCCAACCAGGACTCTCTGAAACACCATCTCAAAAACCGAAAACAAAGCAAGCAAAGAAACAAAACAAACAAACAAAAACTAGAGTAGCAAAGAGAAAAGAAAGTAAACCTCTTTACAGTTGTGTGCCCAGAGACCCTGTAGATGCAGATTTTAGTTCATATAACAGTTCCTTGGAGCAGCTGCAAGCTGGATAAAACTGATGAAAGGTATTGCAGTTTAGAGATTAAATTCCACAATAGTTTTCCAGATATTTATATCTTACTGTTGCACCAAGGACATAATAGGGGAACAACAATAAGAAATTTTTATGATAGAATAGAGACATAAATGATCTTGTCTACAAAAGGGGTTGTAACTGGTCGTGCACACAGACGTTCAAAGGCAGCAGGAGCTGGGTAGTGGTGGTGCACTCCTTTAATCCCAGCACTCGGGAGGCAGAGGCACGCCAGTCTCTGAGTTTGAGGCCAGCCTGGTCTACAGAGCGAGTTCCAGGACAGGCTCCAAAGCTACTGGGAACTATGTCTGTCTCAAAAAAAAAAGGCAACAGGAAACAAGACGGATATTCTAAACAGAATCCTAAAATTCACACCTGACCTTATGGAATGCCAACTTGCCCATCTCTCCCACCTCTATAGTTCCTTTATTGACTTCCAGGAGAAGATAGGAGAGATTTTTATCTGAACAGTTTTGGGTTTTGAGGCAGGATTTTATGTAGCTCAAACTAGCCTTGAATTCACCACTTAGCCAAGGATGACCTTGAATTTTTTATCTTTCTGTCTCTACCCCCTCTTTCCGCCCCCAGTACTGAGGTTATAGATACTCGCCACTATTCCAGTTTCCACGGTTCTGGAGATCGAGCCCAGGGCTTCGTGCATGCTCGGCTAGTGCTCTACAAACTGAGCAATAGCCACAGACCCTCTGAACAGATTTTTTTAAGGGAGCTCCCTGGGACTCTGCAGGATGAAGTCTAGAGTCTTTTGGGCTTTTCCCAGAACCTGGAGTCTGTCGTTGAGTGAGTAAGATGAAAGCATGTGGGCTAATTTTTATTGCAGAGTGGAGAGGACACACAGAAGAGAGGGGTCAACTGCGGAAGTATAAATAAAGACAGCACCATACTTGTAAATGGGCCAACCACTGTTGGGAGGCAGCTTGATGGGCGAGGCTAGACCACAGCGCCTCTCAGTTACTATGGTAGCCTTACCCAGCCCCGCCCCCCTTTACTGGTCTGAGGAAAGACCGCCCTGAGCGGTCACCTAGGGTGACTGCGGAGGCTCCACCCCTCACTTTCGCCCGCGCCCCTCGAGTGGACTGCCTTCCCGCCTGCTTGGCAGGGGAGGTGGGGAACGCGCGGTGGCAGGCGTCACATCCGGGCGGGTGGGTGAGTTCCGGTATTTCAGGGCGGAGCAGGCGGAAGTAGGGTGAGAAGCGGCTACAACGCCGAGCGGAGGAGGTAGGACCCTGAATTCCAGAAGCAGCTGGGTGGGCGCCATGGCTGGGATCACCACCATCGAGGCGGTGAAGCGCAAGATCCAGGTTCTGCAGCAGCAGGCGGATGATGCCGAGGAGAGGGCCGAGCGCCTCCAGCGGGAAGTGGAGGGAGAAAGGCGGGCCCGGGAGCAGGTACGCGGAGGGCGAGGCGCTGCAGGAAGGGACCGGCGCCCCTCGGCTGTGGAGCTCAGCTCCACGGCGTCCTGGAGGCCCGGGCTAGGCGCGGAGCCCCGAGGTTGGGTGGGATTCGATTACGATGGCCCGGTAAGCGAGCACGGAGGAAACTAGGTGCTCACGCGAGCAGGCTGCACCCTGGAAAGAGCCGAGCCCCGCACGGCGCGGACTGCCCCCCCCAGCTCATTCATTCGGTCCCTCGGCGCCGGGTGCGGCTAGGGGAGGGGCTCAGCGGCCTTCCCCCCCAACACTTCTCCGCAAAGGGTGGGGACCCTTTGCTCTCGTTTGAGGTTTCCGGCCAGAAGGGTAGAAGTGTGTGCTCCTCTGGCCGGGAGGGGCCAAGCCTAACCTGTGAAAGATGAGGGTGGGAGGTAGGAACCGCCGGAAAGCCCCCGACTGGCCTGCTGGCAGCTTTTCCGCTCCCTCCTCCTGCTCAGGAAATGAGCCAGCAGTTGGCTGAGAGGAAGCGCAGTTCCCTCCCTCACTGGCGGAGCTTAAGGCTGCCGCACCGCCTCCCCTCCTCGAGTTTGGGGATCTTTTATAACTAACTGGTACTCCCGCCCCTCAGTCGCTGTGAAGTAGGAGAGGAGATGATATTTCTCCCGACGTTAGCAAATGCCGGAGCCAGCAAACTTACTAGGCCCTGCCCATCATGACCTGAAAGGCAGGAACTTCTGCCAGAATTCAGGCCTGAAGTGTGAACAGTGCAAACTTGACTTACGGAGAACATTTCTCCTGAGCAGGGCTGATAAGGGAGTGTATAGCAGAGAGTCAAATGCCAGGCTAGTCTCAAGGTTCCTGATTGATCTGAACACCATGGAGGATGGAAATAGATTAGTGAGTGGCCATGGTGCTGGGGGGCGGAGAGGGACTGCTTTCTCAGTTATCCTGTACAGTGGCTTTTGGGATGAATGGATTCTTGCCAAAGACCTAATGAAAACAACTTTTGTGGCTTATTGGTGTTCTTCATTGCTCTTCCTTTTGGTGTCTTTCTTCCCCTTTGCTGCTCGTTTGGGGAGAAACTTAGAATGTTTTTGAGGGCCAAAAGGGGTGAGCATAGCTCCCTTCCAAGTTGTGTTTAGAGGTTATTAAAATACTTCTATGAATGGGCATGGAGAAGCCAGGGCTTGGCTTCACCATCACCGTTTCCTAGGCATCCAGTATGATTGTTTGAAACTGGGTGGCCTTTTGTATTCCCAGCAGTCCTCCTGCCTGACCCTCCCAAGTGTTGGAATTACAGGCTTGCTTGACCACTCCTGGCATGCCTGCAACTTCTCCTTATCACATCTAGTGAGATTGTTCTAGAGGTGAGAGTGTCTTCAAAAGGAGAAATGGAGAGTATGGGGGAAGGAATTGGCAGCGCACTACAAAGTCTTAGGCTGATTATTTAGGTACGGATACCCTGGGAGTGGCTCTAGGGTAGGTAGGGTGTGTTTGTCTGTCTGTCCCAGAATCTGGCCATTTTCCTTGTAGGGAAAATTGGACTCTCCTTCCTTCTGCCGGCTGACTCGGACGATAAGCATCAGCGTGAGCGATTTCACGGGTGCAGAGCTTACCAAATGTGCACATTTCACGGAAGTCTCCCGAGGAAGTCCTCAGAATGGGGAAGCGGGCTTTAGTTAAATATTGATGAGACTAGTATTTTCTTTGTGAACTTTTGGCTTAATGCACCTGTGAACTTTGAGCCCTGACTGCGGAGTCATAGTGGGAAGAGGGCCCTTTGGGTCAGCTGTTCTTTTGGGTCACTGTGGAATGCCGGTTTTGCAGGCTCCTCCTGCCAGCACTGCCTGGTGGGAGCCTATGCTGTTATATTAGTGGACCGTCAAGTCTTTTTCTGGTTACTTTGTAGGGGCACCTAGCCTGCCCCTGTTACACCGGATGAGGCCAGAGCTGAGAGGCAAGTTCTGAAGTCAGTCGTTCCCATTCTTGGCCTGGAGACAGGCTTTTATAGTGTAGCTCCTGCTAAATCTCACTTTCAGTTTTTTATTTAGTAAGAGGGTTTTTTATTGCTTGGCTTTTTAGGTGCTGCTGGGATCAGACCTAGGGCCTTGTGCTAGGCAGGCTTTCTACCACTGAGCCACACCCTCCGCTCTGTCCTGTCTGAAACAGGTGTGTTTATTGTAAGTGATAAAAATGCATATATATAGCATACAGTTTTGCCTGTTCAGGCTGACCTTGAAGTGCTGGACTCAAGTGATCCTTTTGCTTTAGCCTTTGGGATATTCTCTGGTGTTCACTGCTATGCCAGGATCTCCATTGTAACCTTTCTTTTTTATTACTATTTTTATTTATGTGCATGTGTGTGTGTCTGACCCCTGGAGCTGGAATTACAGACAGTTATGAACACTGTCCCCCAACTTCACCATATAGGTACTAGGTGGGGGCCAAAGTCTGCGAAAGCAGCCAGTGCTCTCTTCCTGCTGAGCCATCTCTATAGCCCATTGTAACCATTTTTAAGTGTATGGCTCATCTTACCCTTTGAAACTATCTCTCTTCAAATTTCCCATGGTATTTTTCATTTTGTTCTGGTCCAAAACATAGGAAGTCCTTTTGAGGGAAGGAGAGTGGGCTTTGGACTGTGGTTCTGGCCAGAAGCCCAGATTTTTGGTCTCTGAGGGGGTTAGCGCATTTGGCACTAGTTCAGTATGTTCGTGTGTTTGGTGGACACATAACAAGCACTATGACCTCTCTGGCTTAGAGGTTTGGATTGGTCTGTCTGCGACTTGTCTTTCTGTGCCCCCCTATTTCAGAGCACACTCCTACAGAAGAGGCAAACAGCCCTTTGCTCTAAGTGCCTCTGCTTAGACCCCACCTTTGTTGACTCTGGGGCAGACAGATTGCTCTTTCCGGAGCTCAGCAGTCCTGACTCTTCCAGTCTCTCTCTACTTGGAATTTACACCTGCAACTTATCTAAAAAGAGAAACCCCAGGGTGGGCAGCAGAGGGCCAGATTTAGACTTATCTCCTCCGCCCTTGGCCCTGCTCGACTCTGACTACCAGCTCCCCATCAGCTTCTTACTTTAAGGAAGGTAGTGTGCATTGGGCCTCTTTACATTTTTTAAAAGTTATCTTGTTATTGAGTATGCATATAATGTATTGTGGCAGCATGCATTCCATAATGTGTGTGGAGCCGAGTACAACTTGGAGCCTGTTCTCTCGCCATTACATGGATTCGGGGGATCAAGCTCAGATTGTCAGTCTTGTATTGACGGGAGGCAATCATCTTTACCCGCTGAGCCGTGTGGACAGCCCAGGGTAGCACATGAACTAAACTGTGTCATGGCCAAAGCTGTCAGCCAGCTTCTTTCTTTTTCATTTCTTTTTGGTTTCTCTGTGTAGTTCTGGCTCTTTCCTGTCTTGGAACTCACTCTGTAGACCAGGCTGTCCTCGAACTCTTAGAGTCCACCTTCCTCTACCTCCCGATGGCTGGGATTAAAGGCGTGCATTAAGCCATCTTTTAATATGACCAAATGACTGCCCTTCCCACCACCAGGATTTTGCTTCCTGAGCGGTGGAAAATCCTATTATTGTTGAGTGGAAGACCTCACACTGTATGCTCCAAGTTTCAGGGAGGTAGGGTGTATCTGCTGGGCTTTCAGGCAAAATTTAGGATTAATTGAAAAAATATTAAGTGTAGTGTTTCTCTGGATCAGGCTAGTCTGTGTAAGGACTTGGTGTTGACCTGAGTGATGAGTGTAAGCTCTAGCTTTAAGGAAAAGTCAGGTTATCTCCTTACCTTCCTTATCTTCCTTTAAATGGAGTGCCAGAGCTAGATTTTGCAGGCTTTTGTTTTGTTGTAAAGAGAACTGGTCTGCTGCAGGCCAAGAGGAGCATCCTGTCCTGGACTCGCTGTCCACTGGTTTGTCTGCCTGAAGCTTTTGCAGGGACTCCTTAGTCTTTGGTTCTGGTTTTAAAACAGGCTTGCTATTATAAGAGCACCAAGATGTATTTTCTCTTCCTCCTTTTTCACCCTTATGGAATTCAATTGTAAATGCTGTTTTGTAGGAGAAAGTGCCAGAGCCAGCCTGTTGCCATGGAAACTATACCCTGCCCCCACAGCCTGTTATCTTTTTCCAGTTTCAGTAACTAGGAGCTGGATGGGGACTTACATTTCATGTGCTTCCTACAAATCCAGCTGCGTTTTTCTTTTTTTTTTTAAGATTTATTTTATGTCTATGAATGTTTTACCTGTGTGTATATATGTGTACCATGAGTGTGCCTGGTGCCCATGGAAGTCAGAAGAGAGCTTTGGAGCCTCAGGCACTGTAATTATGAATGGTTATGAACCACCATGTGGGTGCTAGGAATCAAACCTGGGTTCTCTGCAACAGAAACAAGAGCTCTTCACTGCTGAGCCATCGCTCCAGCCCGGCCAGCTGCATTTTTTCATGTTTCCGTTTTAGGCATCTGAAGGGGTAAGTACTGTATTGTGGTGTTTTAGAGCCCCATCCTGATAGCCTGGCTTGGCCTTGACTGCTAGGCCTTGTTGGGTTTGTGCTGTCCTGATTCCAGGACATCTGTTTTCCTAGAAGAGACAACTAGAGAATGCTTGTCTTTATGGGACTCTGAATGGTACAGTTAGGAATTTCAATTTATGTAGACTTCTCAGTCTTCTGTTCCTATAGCCTGGCCTCCTGCCTACTTTCCCAGTCTTGTGACTCTCCTGTGTTTATGTGTGGAAATTTTTGTTCCTCTCCTGATTGTTAGCCGGAGTCTTGTCCAGTTATATCCCTCCCCATAGGGCTAACGGCCTAGATTCCTCAGCTGCCACCTCCTTGCCTGTTAAGAGGAAACCAGGGTAATAGGATTCAGGCACAGTCTGGGCTGGAGAAGAGAGCTAGAATTCACCAGAATATAAGCATCTGAACATCATCGTGTGCAGCAAAGACCTTACAGTTGGGTGGTTTGGTTTGCTTATTGAAACATGGTCTCCCCTGGGTAGCCCAAAAGTTAGCCTTGAACTCAGTCTGCCTCTTGGTCTCCAGAGGGTTTGAATTAGGGCCATGCACTGTCACACCTATGAAGATGCTTTCTGTACGACCTACATCTTTTTGTTTGTTTCTCATTTATAGCCGGTTCATGGCTTACTTGGACTTGAGCTTCTACATTACTGTGTGGAAGCCGGGAAATTACTGCTGTGGATTGTATGGAAGTCCAGTAAAGTTTAGGAGGTTGTTAGAGTAAGAGAAAGGTGGCGGTTCAGACTGCCTGAGGCGAGGCAGAAGGTGGAAGCTAGGTTTCTTGTTTGTTGTTTTTATAATGTTATCAAAGTGTACTATTTTTCTTAAGGGAATAAGGGAACATCGAAGGGCTGGGATAGGGCACGATATCCCAGTTTGTTTTTTTTTAAAATGGGCGAATCTGAGTGTACATGGGCAACAGCGAGTGTGTGGAGGTCAGAAGACAACTTATGGAAACTGCTTCTCTGTACTGATTGGTCTTGGCATCTTGGTGTCTTCACCAGTTTCAGATACCCCAATCTTGCATTCTTTTGCTTTCCTATCAGGAAAGCTGTTCCAGATGTGTTAGGGTGAGGTGATCAGAAGGTTAAACTAAATTAATTTATAGAGAAATGTTATAAAATGATATAAATACTAGCCAGGCAGTGGCACACGCCTTTAATCTCGGCACTCTGGAGGCATAGGCAGGTGGATCTCTGAGTTCGAGGTCAGTCTACAAAGCGAGTTCCAGGTCAAACTCCAAAGTTACACAGAAAAAGTTTGTCTCAGGGAAAACAAACAAAAAAATTGTGTGTGTGTGAGAGAGAGATTTTGCTGTTTGGCATCCTGGAGTATGCCTGTAATCCCAACATTTAGGAAGTAAAGGCGGGAGGATCTGGAGTTGAAATCTAGAGTCAGGTATCAATTTGTTGAGCACGAGGCAGAAGTCTGTCTTCTTCCGCTGCTTTTTTAAGACAGGATCTCACCATGTAGATCAGGCTGGCCTCAGACTCACAGAGACTCACCTACCTACCTCTGCCTCCTGCATGCTAGGATTGAAGGTGTGTATCATTATACCTGGCTTTGTTGACTTTTATAGGTTCTGGAATTTGAATTGAGTCCAGAAGAGAGAGGATAATACTGTCTGTACAAGGAACTGAACTTTAAAACACTCTTCAGGGTTGAGGATTCGTCTCAATTGTTAAAGTACCTTCTAACATACATGAGTCCTAGCTTTCATTCCTAGCATAGCATAAACTGGACATCACAGTACATGACTGTAATCCCAGCAGAGGCCAGCTTTGGACACATGAGATTAGTTCATACAAACAACATTTCATGTAGTACAAATGGGAGTTCTTAGATGGAAAGGAAGAAATTGGTTTATACTCCTGTGTGTTAGATCTGTTAGGCATTTGAGCCAAGACAGGATCTTAATTAATTGACTCTGGCTTCTCTGTAGCAGTGAATTCCCACTTCTGTTCTGTTGCTTCTTTGCACCAAATCTCTTTCCTTTCCCCACTGACTTAAGGCTGAAGCCGAGGTGGCCTCCTTGAACCGTAGGATCCAGCTGGTTGAAGAGGAGCTGGACCGTGCTCAGGAGCGCCTTGCCACTGCTCTGCAGAAGCTAGAGGAAGCAGAAAAGGCTGCTGATGAGAGCGAGAGGTAGATGGGGGGGTGTGAATTCCACAAGCATCTGCCAGTGGGTAGCTGATGGGTGGAGCATCAGCCACTGGCCCAAGATGTCCTAGGTTCCATTCCCAGCACTGCAGACAAAGTAGTTGATAGTGGCTCTCTCTTAGACCTGTTCTCTAGTTTTGTTTTGTTTGGGTTTTTCTTTTGAGGCATGGTCTCTTGTAGCTCAGACTGGCTTTAAACTCTTAGTCCTCCCACTTCGACTTTCCAAGTGCTGGTATTACAGGCCTGTGCCACCACATCCTGTTCTAAACTCGTTTTTGTTTTTGCAGATTGAACCCAGCATCTCCCTTACATGCTAAGCACGTCCTCTAGCACTGAGTTGTATTTCCAGTCCCGAGATCTACTTTTAAATGGTAGTGATTTGTGTGTTACTAGTATCTGTGCTTCATGCATGAGTTGAACTGGGACCTTGCACTTACTAGGCACCTGCTTTTATTGTGAAGTCCTTTCCATTATCTTCATTATCTTTTTTTTGGTTTTATATGAAAAAATTTTAACCAGGCAGTGGTGGCACATGCCTTTAATCTCAGCACTGAGGGCAGAGGCAGTTGGATCTCTGAGTTTAATAAGGACAGCCAGGACTACACAGAGAAACCCTGTCTCAAAAAACCTGAAAAGAAAAAAAATTAAATTAAATGGTACAGGCACTCAAGTGCTATTAAATTTCCATTTGGGTGGCAAACAGAAATGGACTTTAAAAGGGTGTGATTTTTTGAGTCATTGGAACTGAGCTGAATACACACCTCAGAGTGTCATTGCTGTGCTCATCCTGTTTCTGGTAGAGGTATGAAGGTGATTGAAAACCGAGCTCTAAAAGATGAAGAAAAGATGGAACTTCAGGAAATCCAGCTAAAGGAAGCAAAGCACATTGCTGAAGAGGCAGACAGGAAGTATGAAGAGGTGAGGCACTCTTCAGTGACACACAGGCTCTGCAAAGACAGTCGGGAAAGGGTATTGCCCTTGCTTGCTTGAGCTGTACCAGACTCTTTTTATAGGTGGCTCGTAAGTTGGTGATTATTGAAGGAGACTTGGAACGCACAGAGGAACGGGCTGAGCTGGCAGAGTCGTGAGTATTTTGTCTCCAGATCTTGTCAGACTGTTCTCCCTGCTTGGGCACTAATTTGAGTAAACTAGCATTCTTCGACCTTGTTAGACAGGCCTGGTGGGGTGGGGCTCAGCTCGTGCTTTAGCCTCTAAGAGTGGCTTTGGGCTTTCTCTTCTCTTGACTAGTAACTGGTAACAAGGCTTGCTTATTCTTGGGAAGATGCTCACATTGAGGGGAGGTTGAGAATAATATATCATATAGCTAATAGGAAGATCCTGTTGGGTCCTTCCACCTGCAATCTCTTCTCCCTTGGCCTGTACTGGTTTCAGACCTGGTCTCTGTTTTTACCACTTTGCCAATCTGCCTGGGAACTTGAGAGCAAAGGCTTTAGAGAAATCACCTTCTGCCCATTGGTACCAGCTTGGCCTTGTGTAACAAAGTCAGCATGGATGAGTATATGTTTGTGCTTGCCTTGCTGCTCCTCTTCCAGACATGACATATCATGACCATGGTGGTGTTTTCTTCCCATTTGTTTGTTTATTTTTACCCACTCCCACACCCCATTTTGCGGCTTGTTTTCTTGCTGTTCCTTTTTAAACTTTTTCCCCACAACCTGGCTTGTGCCATTCCCCTGACTGTCACTAACAGCCGTTGCCGAGAGATGGATGAGCAGATCAGACTGATGGACCAGAACCTGAAGTGTCTGAGTGCTGCTGAAGAAAAGGTACTAACCATTAAGCCCACGGAGAGGTTCCGTGCGTGTGTATCGGGTTTGAGTTTGGTTTTGTTTTGCAGCTGTCTCCCTTCCGCCAGCTGATTTGTCGAGTGCTTTCTCATCTTCATGGAATGCTCCATTCCTTCCCACTTACTCGCATCTCTTACCTCTTCTTTCCTAGTTGCTTCACTGCCTCCTCCAAGGGTCTCTGCCTCCCTTGGGTGACTTGGGGGGTCGTTTGGGTTGGGCATCTGTCCCCACCTCCACACCCAAGGAGCAGATGTAACTTGTTCCGGTAGTGAGTGATTTCTCTCAAGTGTTGTTTCTTTCTTAAAGCCACACCTTGTGAGCACAGAAAGGCCAGCTCCTGCTGTACGTGTTCTGTGGTAGAGGGAGGTGGGCTGATGCTTGCTCAGGTTCCCCAGAAACTTTCTTCCTTGATGTGCAGTCCAACTCTCTCTACACATAGGTTCAATTCACATCTGTGTGTCTCTCTCCTTTTTTTATTTCTTCCTCTTCCCCTTTCCTCTCCTGCGGTATTTAAAATATTCACAGTAAGTGTTCTGAGCTGGAGGAGGAGCTGAAGAATGTCACCAACAACCTCAAGTCTCTTGAGGCTCAGGCGGAGAAGGTAGGGACTGGTTTGTGAAGATGACAGGCTTGGGGCCTGGGCCCAGCCCTGCCCTTAGTGAAAGAGTAGACACACCCATTTCTTATAAACCTGTGAAGTGTTTCTCCCTACCTCTGTCCATCCAGATTGTAGGTTTAATGCTAATTCCCATCTGCCTCCATTGCTTACGTTCAAATAACTTTGTGGTCTGGTGTGGGCCTGGAGTCACACAGGATTCCTGCTGGTTAAATTGGACAAAGGCAAACACTTTGGGATGATAGAAATAAGATCAAAGTTAGGTCTGTCAACAAAAAACGATCCTGGCAGAGTTTACTCTGCATGTATTATGTGTGGAAATGGCTGGGTCTTGAGACCCATTGTTAAACACTGGTCCTTGCTTTTGGTCCTAGGGCGTTTGTACATCAAGTCTAGGAGAATGTCTGTGAGACCCTTTCTACTCTGACATTTGTATCCACTTCTCTTCACAGTACTCTCAGAAAGAAGACAAGTATGAAGAGGAGATAAAGATTCTTACTGACAAACTCAAGGAGGTGAGCTGAGGAAGGGAGAAGGCATCACCTCATAGTAATAAGTAGCCTTGCTGCCTTGGCTCTCGGTGGCCTGCGGGTGTGACCATCTACCTTTCTGACTGATCTTCTGTTTCCTCAGGCAGAGACCCGTGCCGAGTTTGCCGAAAGATCGGTAGCCAAACTGGAAAAGACCATTGATGACTTGGAAGGTATGCAGCATGGGAGGGAAGGAGGAAGGGGAAGGTCTGGCCCTTTAATCTTGAGACTTCTCTCCATTCATCTGAGGGAATTGGTAGTGACTTGGAAGCTGCGATGTGTCCTGTCCTATGTCATAGCAGCTAGTCAAAGTGGTCAAACTCGAGAGTTGGATTTTTAATCTTTTCCTTTAATAAGACTTTACCTATTTCTGGAGTCTGCCGTCTCTCCTTTGAAAAGATTGAAGGACTATCTTTATCTCTAGTTTAGTAGTCTTAAGTCTTGAGTCTTAGTTGAAATGGAGGCCATGAATTTTTCAGGAGATAGTGAAGTCCTGTATGTCACCCTGTGGCCACTTTTGGGAGCTCTTTTTATCACTCAAGTTGCATGACACTTGTCCAGGACTGATCTCAAAGCTTCTTGTTGACGTTAGGCAGCTTGTACAAACCCCTTTGACAGGGGAACAAGTCTTTTCCTTTGAGAACTCCCTGGATATGCTCTTAGTGGTAACTGGCTGTTTTTTGGAAGGGCTCGAGGAGGCAGCCTGTGGAGCAAAGGGCCCATGAATAATGATCACATTGAGTAAACACAGAAGTGTCCCCATGCATTTGCTTGCTCCCTTTTCTGTCTTCCTTCAGTGTTATCGCTGGTTCAGAACTGGGTGGGAGCAGTGTCTCTGGGAGCCTATAGTATCTGGCTTGTGCTCGGGCTCTCGTTCTTGATACGCTCACTTGGAGACGGCAGGAAGTACTGTTGACTGTTGAGGAAAAGTAGACTGAATGTCACGTAATTAAAGGAGGTTCATGAGAGCCCATAATTAAGGATAACATGTTTATTGGGGAACACTCACAATAAGAAGGCTGCTGCATTCCTCTGCTCTGTGGGCGCTAGGAGCTACCAGCCAAACCATCAAACTCAGACTGCCAACCGAGCCAAAAGGCACAAGGGATGATCCTGCTTCCTGTCTATGCTTATAGTACCTTAGGCCACGCCCTAAAGGGCTGGTATCTAAAAGGCTATTGGCTGAATGAATTCCCACACAACTGAAAATGGCCAGTCACAGCTGCCAGAATAGTTTTGTTTTGTCTTTTTCCTTCCTGGTTTTAGACCCACAGTCACATTTTTTTTCCTATTTTCTGATGATTCCCTTTCTTCATCTGCTTCTGATACCTTTCACTTTATCCCCTCCATCATCCCCGTGGTTCCTGTGCCTATCCAGACGAGCTCTATGCCCAGAAACTGAAGTACAAGGCCATTAGCGACGAGCTGGACCACGCCCTCAATGACATGACCTCTATGTAACTATCAGGCAGCAGTGTGGGGTTGGGTTCCTGGCTCGCGGGTGAGGGTGCAGGCTGCTGTGCAGAGTGTGCTTGGGTTTGTCCTTGAATTGCAACTTCCACCCACTTAAAAACGTTGGTGCTGCTTACTTGTTTGGCAGAACCTGGGGAGGCATTTAATCTTGGATATAATTAATTTGTGTTCTCTCATTCGTCCTTCTAATTCTAACAGGGTCTAATTCTGAAAACCACCTCAACCTCAAACTCCAAATTCTTCTGACCTACCCTTACCGCTAAGATCACAGCCATGTGCCATTGTGCCCAGCTATCCTTTGCACTGCATTTTCACTTTTTTCTCAGTGCTAGGTGTGCTGGCACACAACCTTTGCAATCAAGATGCTAAGGCAGAAGGATTGATGCAGGTTCAAGGCCAGCTAATGCCATCAAGACAGCAAAACACTGAAAGGATGTGGTGGCGTGAACTTTTAATCCTGGCATAGGCAAATTTCTGAGTTCTAGGACAGTCTGGTCTACATATTAAGTTCCAAGACAGCCAGGGTTACATTGAGACCCTATCTCAAAAAACAAACAAGAACACATACACACAAACTCTGATTTATACCCTGAAATGAAAGCTAATGTGACCAGGATGAGAAGCAGCCAGTTTAAGAATTGAGCTGAGTCCCTAAGCAAGCCAACCAGTGAACAGCACCAAAAGTTTTGGGGGACTTTATCTGATCCCTAATGCTAATCTGCCTCTTCTGCCCACTAACCTGGAAGTAGCTGAGTATTGCAGCCTGAAGCATCTGGCTCTCCGCTGTTCTTTACCTTTTCCTTCTCCTGAGCTGCGCCTCAGTAGAGCCAGCTCTTCTCACCTGGTGTGTCCTTTTTCGTACAGATAAACTGCCACCATTTCTGCTCTATTCTGGATCTACCCCCTTTCCTTGGGGAACCCAACACCCCACTCACTCTGGATTCCATTTGGGTCAGCTTGGCTGTTTCCCAAAGCCTTAGGGCTGGGGGTGGAGGGTACAAAGCAATTTACATATTTGTTTTCACCCCCATCCCAAATTAAAATGTTAAGCTGCCGGAAGCCTCATGCCCTCCTGCACTTGTTATTGACAAAGCTGTTAAGGAGCCCTGCGGGTGTGATGGAAGGACATTCTGGTTTATGTATAATCAAAGCTACTTTTGTGTGTGTGTTTCTTCTTGACACTTAAACTTGCTGATTGGAGTCTTGTCAGTGGTGAACTGGTAAAGGCTTCTCATGGTAGGAAGTCTAATGTTACTCCTTATGGCCATCTCAAGACTTTGACTTCCGAGTTCTTAAACAGTCAATCTGGAGCATTTTCACTTCTTTAGGCCCCTTTCCCATATAGTACGGTCAGCAGACCATTGAATTATTTCCTAATATGCTACCTTTTTGCTAAAGATTCAGACATTACATCCTCAGAGCACATGTGTGCTCTGTGTGATCCATTCTTACATTTAAATAATTCTTTCATCCCAAGTCACAGAAAAACATGTAACATAACGGGTTGAATTCTCAGTAGATATACCTTTCGTCTTTAAGCCTTTCTCACTTATTTGAGGCTGCTACCATTTGTTCAGCTTTATCTTCTAATGGGAGATCACCAAGACACACATAGATGATTGGAAAAATGAAGACAGTCATGTACACATGGGGATAATGACTCACTATTAAATTTCTACTAGTGAAATTCTGGGTATTTATTGTAGAATTGAATGTCAGCACTTCAGAGTTTGTTCTATACAGCAGATACATTTGACATTATAGATAAATGTTGCATAGTATTTCAGTTTCTTATCAAAGTATGATTTGAAACTTATTTTTCTTCTCAGTATTCAGTGCGATTGATGCGGCACAGTGGGAGAACACTCCTGAGTTTGAACCCCAGTACCACAAAGAAAGAAGGGAGGGAAGGAAGAGAAAGGAAAGATAGAGCCAGGTGGAGAAGTGTTCCCTAGTCTAAGTCTCTAGCAAAGCACACCCCATTTCCTGTACTGTCTTCCTGCCACATGGCCTTGGAGAGTGAGGTAGAAGTTGGTTTAGTCAAGCAGGCGCTGACGTTGTCTAGCTAGCCTGTTCCCGTGGCAAATAATTCCAGATGGGGAACTACCTGCACACTCTGTAAGGGGAGAGGACAAGCCCAAGGTCAAAGCTGCTGGGTGAGCTGCAGATAGAGTTTGGGAGCTAAATGGGAGGGGCACTGATTCCATGATTGCTCCCAAATTGGAATTTTCGAGATAGTTTTGCACTAGCCCAGGCTGTCCTGAACAGTATGTGCCCAAGCTGTTCTTGAGCTCATGGCAGTTCTGCCTCTGCCCTTCCAGGACATGTACCACCACTGTACCAGATTTAGATGACATTTGTTCATGTTGTCTGGGTGATAAAGAATTCTGAACACAGCTTTTATCTCTGAACTACATCACCAGCCTCAAGACTGATTTATAATGGGCAGAAACAAGGTTTAACACACACGCTGCAAAGGTAGATTTGGGAGGCAGATTTGCTGAAAGGGCTGCTGGAAGCGTTGTGGTTGGATAGGAGATGGAAATGCCACAGTGGTGTGTGAATAATTGTGCTATGGCATGAGCACCTCCCTCCTAAAAAGAGTTCATCTGAAAGCTAAGAGAAGATTGTTGAATCTGGGCAAGCCTGTAATCCTAGCCACCAGAGGGAGGCAGATCTCTGTGAGTTCAAGGCCAGCCTGAATGAGTTTCTGGACAGCCAGTACTACACAGAAATCCTATCTCTGAAAAACAAAACAAAACAAAAAAGACCAAATATATTCAAATGGGCTGGAGAGATGGCTCAGTGGATAAGAGCACTGACTGTTCTTCTGGAGAACTGGGTTTACTCCCCAGTACCCACATGGCAGTGCACAACTGTAAGTCCAAGACCTGACATACCTGCAGGCAAAACACCAATGCACACACACACACACACAAATAAATAAATAAACAAACAAAAAAATGAAGGAAGGAAGCTTCAAGGTCGCATCAAACTATGTAACAGGACCCTGAATCAAAATACACAAGGCGGGGTATGGTGTTATATACCTTTAATCCCAGCAGTGGATCTCTGGTGAGATTCTGTCTTTAAAAACAAAAACTAACTTTTCCAATTAAAAATTAGTATATTTGTGTGTGTATATATGTGTGTGGGTATATTGGAATGAGAGCACATTAGCAAAATGTGCCCGCCCCAAGTTGCAGGCATTTGCATACCATTTTCTGTGGTCACTGTCAAATTGGCCTGTTACCTGTGTTTTCTTCAGAGTCACTCTTGGAGCATGTTTTATTTAAAGTCCACACAGGCATGCTATGAGTGCACACACCATTAGCCGTGGATATGCCATGCTTTAGGCAATACTAGGTGAGGCTGCCGGTTTCTGGGGGTGACTGGGACTTGTGTCGAGTGGTATTGGTAGGAAGGTGACACTGAAGCTGCCTTCTTACTCATCTGCTAGCATCTCGCTTTGTAGCCCAGGCTAACCCGAGACGCACCAGTCCTCGAATGCTGGGTTCCAGGCATGTGCAGCCCTGCTGGTGAGATGGACACTTAGGGCCTGACAGCTGAGTGTGTGGAAGTATAAAGTTCAGCTACTGAGTTTGTACCAAAAAAGTGATGGTGTTAAAGGTACAAGGAGGTGACATCTGGTTCAGGGGTGTGGGAAGCAAGAAAAGCGCATGACCCAGAAACGTGTGCAGGTGCAAACAAGATCCCAAAGCTGGAAGAAGAGGAATTGATAGGAGAGATTTTGGAATCCAGAGGGATTACGGCTTAAGCAATGCACCTCACAACCATAAAGAACATGCACAGGTGCCAGTCATAGAGCGCGTCTTTTAAATCCCCGCAGTCAGGCACACGCAGGTGCATCTCTGAGTTTGATGACAGCCGGGCTACATAGACCCTGTCTCACAAAAAACAAACAGAACAGAATCAACAAGTGCAGGTGTGAAAAGGAGTAACTAAAGAGAGGCTTGGCCAGTCTGTAGAGTCAGTTCCAGGACTGCCAGAAACCCTGTCTGTCTGAAACCCCCACATGGAGGTGTGGGGGAGCTTAGCTGGCAGGAAGCCAAGTGAACTTGTTTGTAGTGTAGGAGGAAGGAGAGTGGCTCAGGGCTGGTGGCTTTTGACTTTCAGCAGACAGACCTAGAAGGATGGTAACCCTGTTGCTTTAGGAATTTGAGGGTCTGTTTTGAGCATTATGGTCAAGGGCAAGGAGATAACATTCATGAGACAGGAGAGAATGTTTAGAATTTGGGCGCTGATGTACAGTGTGATAATCACTTGCTTCTTTGACTCTTAAACATGTCTTGTGGAAAGGCTAGGAGTCCAGCTTTAGTATTTGTAACTGCATAAAATTCATTTACATTTAAGTCATTCCACTGACGATTGGGATAACTGCTCAGCAGTTACAGACATTTAGTATCGGACAGAAGTATCAGACCAGGCTGAGAATGTAGGGAGACCCTGTTTCAGAATAAGTTAAAAGCAGGCTGGAACTTGTTTAGTGTTCCACTAAATAGTAGGTTGTTTGCCTAGAGTGCGAGCAGGGTCCTAGAATCAATCCCAGGCATCATTTAAAGAGCAGAAGAGTGAGCTAGGGACAGCGGGGGACTGAGAAAGAGACCTCTCTCTGCTTCCTGCCAGCTCCTGCCTCACCCCATTGGTGGGTTCTTTTTACAAGAAAAGTGAGGGTGTCTTCATGAAGTATGAGCCACGGCCGTGCTAGGTTGGTTCCTTTCTTTCACAGTCTCGTGTCACGACGCTCATCCTGGTTCTTGCTGGGGCCAAGGAAGAAAGGACTTGGCCCCTTAGGCAGTGGGGAGTTGGTTTACTCTTCCCTTGTTGCCACTGTTGAGTGAGGAACAAATGTGCTTGGGCCTCTGTCACCTAGCGGTGGATGTCACCTAGTGGTGGAGCTTCTTCCTTAGGAATAGCCACACTGCAGTTCCCTGGGATAAATCACATGTACTATACGAGTGGGTGCTGCGGGCATGACGTGACATACAGGCATATGCAGATACGGAGGTCAGAGGACGACTGGTGGGCACTGTCCCTCTTTCCCAAGCCAGGCATGGGACTCAATCTAAGATGGGAAATAGCCACAGTAAAGCAGTTTGAGAGGTGAGAGCTTTTGGGTTGGAGGACTTGCTACTTGTCAGGCATGTCTCCTGAATCAAACACCAACACCAAGCCTTGTGGAGCCTAATGACCACTCCTGTTCAGTCATGTAAGGGTAGTTGTACACAGGAGGATTCTACATGTTAGCATATTGCTGCCCTCTGACCACACATACCTTTAGAACCTTCTGGTCACTATACCAGTCGAAAACCTCTGCATAGCCAGGCATAGAGGCACACATCTATAATTAAAGATATACATATATTTTTTAAAAATTCAAATTAATTAAAATTAATTGGAAGGCAGAGGGAGGAGGAACATACAAGTTTGAAGCCAGTCTGAGAGACAGTCTTAGAAAAACAGAGCCCTTGAAACATACCTGTACAAATTCCCACACTTCCTGGGAGGGACAGTGCAGCTTCCTAAGACCCACTGCTTTGGCTAAGCAATTCATCCACACAGTCAGTCCCAGCAAGAGAGCAAGGCCTGTTTCTAAACTAAGACCTTGTCTCACATTGAAACAGGAAGTTGAACTTAGAATTTGGAACTTCTGAGCCAGGCATGGTGGCATACACATTTAATCCCAGCACTCTGGAGGCAGAGGCAGGCAGATCTCTCTGAGTTTGAGGCCAGCCTGGTGGTCTACATGGTGAGTTCCAGGACAGCAGGGCTGCATAGTGAGACTCTGTCTCAGAAAAAATAAAAATAAAAAAAATAACCTGAACTTCAGAGACTGATAGAAGGGTGGCCCAAGAATAATTTAGCTTTCCTATTGCCAAACTTTTGTTAACCTCTGTGTTTAAGATGCATCTATAGCTTGGGGGGGTGCGCACACCTTTAATCCCAGTCATTTGGGAGGCCACAGCTGCAAGAACAAGTTTGAGATAAACCAGTGAGCAAAATCTTATCTCCTTAGGGGGGTGGAGTGGGGACGAAAATCTTCATTTCTTCCTTAAGATGTACTCTGAAGAAGGCAGGGGGCCTGAGCACTGGTTAAGTGTTCACCTGAGTGATGTTTTAACTTATGAGATGAAAACACAGCAGCTAAGGAGTCTAGCCACTGATGAGTAGCTGTAGCCTATGAAGACTAGAGTTTCTTTGATTTTCTTAAGATTGAAATACATAGCGCTGGACTTTACATTTATATTCAAAGCAAGATAGAAAGCCTATTTCTATTTTCTCCCGAGCCTAGGCTTCCCCCCTTTTCACTGGCCTGAATTAGAATCATGACCACCCTGAGCAAGGAGACAGCGTAATTATTCTTTAAATTAATTGTAACTTACTATTTTGTGTGGGTGTTTTGCCTGCCTATATGTGTGTGTGCCACATGCATGCCTGGTGCCTGCAGAGGCCAGATAAGGGCATTGATTCCCTGGAGCTAGAGTCCCAGGTTGTTGTGAGCTGCCATGTGGGTGCTGGGAATTGAACCCAGGTCCTCTGGAAGAGCGGCCAGTGCTCTAAACTTGAGCCATCTCTCCAGCCTCTACAGTAGTTATAGTTGGCTGATGTCCTTTTGACTGCTGCATATACTGGTGACCCTAATAGGCCAAATTTCTTATATAAAAGGGAGACCTGAACGTGAGTTGGGGATGACTTGAGGATGTGTCTGGTAGATAACACAGTAAGAAGCATTTGAAAATGAAAGATTGACTGGGTGAGATAGTTAAGCATGGTGTTGTATTGAATCATTTGACCTGGGAAAGTTGAGGTATTGCCACTGGTTTTTCCAACCCCTCATGGCTGAATGGCTCTTTGTAAGCATACTATATCTGCCTTGTGACTGTCTTAGCCCAGAGGACAAATCATGTGAAGGGATTGTTTTCACATTCAGAATGGCCCTACAGCTGGTAGTCTTTCCACCAACTGGCTGACTTCCTGCCCTGAATCCCCATGCCCTCCTGCCACACGGTGCATGTTACATAGACCATCTAGTTGAAAGACACATTTGCCTAGGCCTTCTACTAACCTCCCCTTTTCTCTCTCTCCTTTTCCTCCTTTCCTCTTCCCCTCTTCTCTGTTGCTGCTGCAGAGCGTCTCTACAGCCAACTTGAGCGAAACCGCCTGCTTTCTAATGAACTGAAGCTAACGCTGCATGATCTGTGTGACTGATGGGCAGGGCTCCCTGTGCCCAGTAAACCCACACCACTGACCTGGACCCCAGCAAAAAGCTGATTGTCTTTTTAAAAAAGTTATTGTTTTGCCCTAAGCAAGTTAGTTTTTATTGAGGGCAATTAGAATACTGTTCATTTCCTGACAGCCCCCATGAAGCTGCAATTCTCTATTTTAGAAGAAATTGTAGATGATGAAGGAAGGGGCCTGGAAATTTAGTGGGGATCTTGGGAAGCCTTAGCTGCAGCCTTCTTGCCTGTGCACCCGCTTTAGGGTTGACACTTTTGCATGGATATTTTCTAACAATAAAAAGACTGACTTGACAAGATGTTGTAACTGCTTCATCTTCAGGCCCAGAGATGGGCTCTTCTGACTGGGTGGAAACGGGTGGGAAAGAAGGGTGCGTGGCATGAACGTCACTGATCTGCGAGTTTTCCTCCCTTCCCTGAAGCGCCATAGTTACCCGCAGGTTAACTGCTTGGTGTCCTACCATTGGCTTTCTTCCTGATAGTTTCCTTCTTGCTGCTTTTGGGTTTAGTTGTATATCACTGTCTGGGGCCTACTCTGTTGATGCCTCTGCTGAAATCTCGCAAGAATGTTTCTGGGTAGTATTGGCTTAAACCTGAGGACCCCTGTCTCCCCGCTCTGTGGAGAAAGTACCTACTGCAGGGCAGTCTTCCTGTGCTCTTTACTGAGGTATTGATGTTTGTGACATTTCAAGGAGATACTGACCTGTGGGCAGAGTGTAGAGTGGGTGCCTGGTGCTTTCAGCCTGATTCTGTGGAGACCGAAAGCTCAGTGCCTCTTGGTTCCCTGTGGGAGGAAGAGGGAATGGCTGACAAGCCCCAGTTCCCTCCCCAGGCAGCAGAGAAATGCCTCTGCTTCAGTAGGTATGCCAGAGTCCCCACAGAACCCAGGGATGCCGTAGCTTCCTTCTATAGCTTCCTTGAGACTGGCGCAAGTCTCAGAATAGGGAGAGCTTGAAACTGACTTTCTGTAATTCCTCTCTATTCCCACTAGATAAGCTGAAGTGCACCAAAGAGGAACACCTCTGTACACAAAGGATGCTGGACCAGACCCTGCTGGACCTGAACGAGATGTAGAGCACCCCTAGTCCCCGCCCTGCCACCGCTCCTCCCTCTGACCCTGACTCCGCCTGAGGCCAACCTGCCTGAAGCTGACCTTGAAACCGAGGGCTGATATTTTTAACTGAAGGCTGCTTTCCTTCCTGCCACCCCCTCTACCCTTCATGTCTTTTTCATAAAACTGTGTCAGCCTCTTCCCAGAGTTCCAGCTGGAGGGGCTGAGCACCTTTGGGAACAATATTTAAGGGAGTGTGAGCACAATGCATTTGGGATCTGCACATTGTGATTCCTTTTGTCTTAGCGAACATTGTAACATTCCAAGCGCTTCCACAGCTTGGAGCAGCAGCCCAGTTCCTTGTCACTGTTGGAAGGTGACATGGCCTAATGGACACTGCTCTCTCCATAGAGGAGGAACACAGGACAGCCAGCAGAGCCCAGCAGGCTCCACTGTGGGACACCTGAGTTCTCTGCACCAAGTCCTAGCCAAACAACGGGGAATTTCTAGGAAGTTAGCCAAAAACAAAAAACTCTTCCGGGCTGTGAAGGTTTCCATCTTTGATATCTTTGAACAACTTTAACCTTGTTTTTTATGTTTCACTTTTTCCATCAGATGTGACCAAATGAGCCGGTGAGGCGTCTGAGATGCCCCACCTCCCAGGCCTTGTGCATGCCAGGCAAGCATGCTACTGTATGGTCCCAGCCCCAGACCCACTGGTCTCCCCTCCACCCCTTCCTGACTGCTCACACGGATCATGCTGCCCCTTAGTGTCCACCTGCCGCGAGGGAGAAAGAAAAGGAAGATTATGTTTGTGCCACTGATTTAGCCGTGTGGACGTCATCTCATTGCCTTTCCCGAAGCTGCTGTCTCTTAAAGTGCCATCTCATTGTGCTTCGTATCAGTCAGTGCTGGAGAAATCTTGAATAGCTTATGTAAAAAAACTTTTTAAATTTTATATTATTTTGAAATTTTGCTTTTGGGGACTTGGGTTATCTTGGTCAACCCATTGGCTGTGAGAATCCTTTGCAGTCTGTGGGCTGGCAGTGTGCCGATCTTTCGAGTGTCCCCAGCCAGTCACCATGTTCAGGCAGTCTCTTCAAGGCCTGTTCTAGGTGGACACGCTGCAGCTTACTGGCTTATTTGTACTCCTGTCCAGAGAGAGAACCCTATAGTGCAACTGTTTTGATACTGAATATCAACACGTGACATTTTGAAATAAAGAACCAGTCCTTCAACCCTCAGACCGACTTGACTCTATTAAACCAAGTGTGCTTTCTCCTCCACAGGGCTCCACAGACCGGGCTGAAAGTCAAGTCGTTTATGCTTGAAAGCCTCAGGATTTAACACAGCACACACACTGGAAACAGATAAAAGTAAAAACAGGCTCAGAGTGTGCTGGGATTAGAGAGATGGCACCCATGGGAGAGTGCTTTCCCAGGTGTGAGGACTTGACTTCCACTCTGGTACCCATCATCTGTAGTCCCAGCCCACCAACCAGGCAGAGACAGGAACATCCCTAGGCCTTACTGGACAGCCAGGTGGCCAAATCAATAAGCTTCAAGTTCAGTTTAGACCCTGTCTCAAATGGTCAGACATGGTGTTATGTGCCTTTAATTCTAGTACTCAAGAGGCAGAGATGGTTGGATCTCTTGAGTTTCAGGCCAGCCTGGTCTATAGAACAAGTTCCTGGACAGCCAGGACTACACAGAAACCCTGTCTTGAAAAAATAAAGACTCATCTCCAAAAATACAGTGTGCTGTAGAGGTGGCTTGGGAATTGGGAGCATCTTCTTGGGGGTCACTGAAGGGGGGTCACCAGCATAAAGGTGACGACTCTGTCACTCTAGTTCCAGGTGTCTGAGGGCTTTTGCACGTGTGTTCCACTTACACTCTGAAAGCTCACACACAGACATAATTTGTAAAATTTAAAGTAAGCTTGGCAGTGGTGGTGCATACCTTTAAATCTCAGCACTCAAGAGGCAGAGGCAGGCAGATTTTTGAGTCTGGCTGGCCTGGTCTACAGAGTGAGTTTCAAGATAGCCAAGCTACAGAGAAACCCTGTCTCAAAAGAAAAAGAAAAATTCTGTTTCATGAGACAGGGTTTCTATAAATAGGCCTGGTTATCCTGAAACTCAAAAGCTCAGTATGTACACAAGGCTGGCCTCAAACTCAAAAGTTTCGCCTGTAGCCAGGGTGGCAGTCGCGTCAGCCTTTAATCCCAGCACTCAGGAAGCAGAGGCAGGCGGATCTCTGAGTTCCAGGCCAGCTCCAAAGCTACAGAGAAACCCTGTTTTGAAAAAACAGTTTTACTTGCCTTTGCTGTTTCCCTAGTGCTGGGATTAAAAGTGTGTGCTTCTTCAGAGAACCTAGAAAACAATGAGGACCCTAAGAGACATACATGGATCTAATCTACATGGGAAGTAGAAAAAGACAAGATCTCCTGAGTAAATTGGGAGCATGGGGACCTTGGGTTGAGGGTTGAGAGGTAGGGAAGGGAGCAGAGAAAAATGTAGAGCTCAATTAAAAAAAAGCCGAGTGGTGGAGGCGCACACCTTTAATTCCAGCATTTGGGAGGCAGAGACGGGTTTCTCTGTAGCTTTTGGAGCCTGTCCTGGAACTAGCTCTTGTAAACCAGG
>LOJH01009911.1:8102-18408 GCA_001685095.1 Ellobius talpinus
CACACACACACACACACACACACAATCTCAGGGGTAGTTAATGGTCTAGGAGGCAGAGAACTGTTGCCAGCCTCTTTAGATATAAGAGAGTCTCATTTACAAATTAAGGAGAGGATGCGCCAGGAAGAACCAGAAGCCTTTGTCCATTTATATTTACTGCCTGGGATTTAAACTTCAGCCTCTCCGTGTGGATATTTTTTACTTTTATACTTTTACTTTGGGCCATCTTAACTTCGGCAGATCCTTACTAAAATGGCAAGGATGTCCACACATGAGAAGATGCAGAAGGGCCGGTGAGGAGGGCACTCTCTGAACGAGACAATGGCTGTGGAGAGAACCCGAGCTGGCATAGCCTCTCTGGAAAGTCCTTTCATATCGAATCAAAAGTTTAAAAATCCTCACATCCTTTGCTCCTGTTAGTGCGCTTCTATGAGATAAGCCATAGAGAAATCAGAGATCTTTATCAAAGTATGATAGACAATGACGGTAGCAGGTTGGTTATGATGCTATCGCCACAGGATAGAATGTTATATGACGTTAAGCTCCACATGTATAAACATATGTGTGTGTATCCACATATATACATTTATATGTTTCAGGATGTCCACATAGAGTTTAATGCATTTTTATACATGCCCCCAAGCAAGGGGAGAAAACAGATTCCAAAGTGTGAATGGTGACTAACTTTGAAAGATGGGATGAAAGGTAATTTTAATATTTATATATCATTAAACTATTGTATTTAAATACTAAAGGTAAAAACTAATTCAACAATGCATCTTTTGGGGGGTACTCTGAGATGTTATTAGGAATGGTACAATGCAGTTTAATTACGCAATGGTAGCATTATAATTAATAATCATGATATAATTTATAACACCATCCAGGTAATTTTTCCTCGATGAAGCTCATCACTATTCAGGTACATGGAGCTTCGAGAATACTGACAGGCTAGGAACTACTGAGTCCCCCAGGATGGCATTCCCAGATAACGCCTTTAAAGACACTCCCCATGTTTCACAGCCAAAGTAACCTTGACCAGTGGAAAGCCTCCTTAAGAGTCACACAAGAACGGAGGAAAACTTCAAAGCCTCAAGACATTGCACAGCCCAGTCTGGTACATTCAGGGATGGATATGTCCCTTAAACGTTTAGGTGACTTTATTTCATACAGTGATGGATACTCTGGTCTCCAGGCCTTTGGAATTTCCTGAGTCATCTTTGTTTTCCAGTTAGGGGAAATGGGTTTATCTTGGGCTTAGGCCATGTGCAGCTTTGGCTTCTGTTTTGTTTTTATCCTAACCAGTGAGAAACTGTCTATAGGTGCATTTAAACTTTGCAAAATAAAAATGTTTTGACATACCATTTAACTTTTTCACTAAGAATATTTTTCTAAAGGAACATTTGAAAATGTTTCCTATGAAAAAAGAGGATAGGAAGAAAGTTGGACTATATGTGGGAAATATACCCTTCTAGATAGCCATCATCCCTCTGAAGGGCTAAGATAATTCCGACAAAAACAAAGACATTGGGAGAGACATTTCCCAATTACTTTGTTTTTATTTCTTTACTTTGTGTGTGTGTGTGTGTGTGTGAGAGAGAGAGAGAGAGAGAGAGAGAGAGAGAGAGATATTAAGGAGTCAAGTCTCTCCTTCCACCATGGGCATCCTAGAGATAAACTCGGGCTGTCAGGCTTGGCAGCAAGCGCCTTTCTCTACTGACCACCTCATCAGTCCCCAATCATATTTTTACTAGAAATGAATTTTTGAGGGATTCTGGGGAAAATAATACTTTTCTTCCCCTGAAGAAGAGTAAATTAAGTAAGCTTAAACTACTCATCAAGGGACTCATGCATTTGTTTGCCTGCTTGAAAAGCCATGAGGAGAAGGAAATAGAGATTGGAACAGACATGGACGGGTATAGTGGCTTAACCTTCCCTGAGCTGATGGTTCCTTTCCTATCTCTCAAAGGGTACGGAAAAATTTAGCAGCCTACACAGAACAGTACGAAGAGTAGGGACCTAACATCGCATTTGAAAGCAAACGCTCAGAAACAAACAAATTGAATCTGTGCTGCTCCAAAAGCAAGAAGCCTTTACAAGCTTCTAATGGACACGGTGCTTCCTTTTGCTTTTGGTCTACATACAGAGAGAATTTGTACTCACTACATTTTTATGACCCTCTTTTTATTTGATATTATTAAATCATGCAGAAATAAAGCCCCCCTTCCCTCAGTATTATCACACTAATGAAAACAACACATCCAAATGGTAAGACAGGGTGTCATGAAGATCTTATAACACCCAATACAGACAGGCAAAAGGGAATGTCCATGGGGGTTGGGCAGATGAACATGTCTGTGTAGTATGACTACCAAGAGATGAGGAGAAGGAGGAGGAGGAGGAGGAAGAGGAGGAGGAGGAAGAGTAGGAAGAGGAGGAGGAGGAGGAGGAGGAGGATGCAGACAGTCTGGAATGACTTCTGGAGGCTTACTCACACTCCAGACTCACATGTATCTAAGGAGTGGAGCTGTCCTTTCATGAGCTCATTCATCCACTCAGCCTCAGCAACACCAGTGTAGCGTGGTGTGTTTTGTTTTGCACACACTACCACACTCAGGTGACAGCAACTCCACATAGGCTAGACATGATCTCTTAAACTTGCCTGGATGATTATACATCATGATACTTCCGGGTGACATAAAGGAGAGACCATTGAACAGAGAGGGGAAGGTAGGAGCTAATTCCATTATGGAAAGCACATCCTCAGGCTGGACACAAATAACCTTTCCCTCACTCTTTGCCCAACTACGGAGTTCAAAGTTTATCCATAGTTCCAATAAGCCATTCAATGCCGACTCTCAGGCAGGCCCCAGTGTAGTGAGTGATGAGGATTTGAAAAGAGTACCAACATGCCTCAAACTTGAATTAGAACCCCGTGAATTACTTAGTCAAATAACCACCATGGTGTTCGTAGGCTACTGTGACGATCACATGAGAGAGTCCGTGAGGTGTTTACTAAAGTCTTTGCACAAATGTGCAGCCTGGCACTTGGCTTAATACTTTCTGTATGTAACTCTTCTTGTGATAATCTGCGAGAGAGACACTGTCATCCTGTGTGACAGAAGTGGATGTAGTCAGTGCTGGCTGCTTTCAGAATCTAAGGTGTTAACAGTTACTCTGTAAGTTTTACGTTTTTTTTTAATTTGGAGGGAATTTTATACAATGTGTTTTAGTTGACTCCTCCCATGTCCTCCCTCAATCCATTCACCCACCCAACCTCGTCCTTTCTCTCAGAAAAACACACACCACCACCACCACCATCATCATCATAGTGAAATCCACACACCCTAAACCAAGAAGCTATTTCTAATTGTTAGCTACTCGAAGAGTGTCCTTCAACAGAGTGTCCCTGGGTATATCAGCCATACTTCAAAGCAGGTCCCATGCTCTATGATTTTTATAACATATTAAAAAAAGAACACAAGCCAATGAGATGGCTCAACAGGTAAAGTTACTTGCATGTACTTATTGGCAACCAGAGTTCAATCCCCAGAGCCTACATAAAGGTGGGAAGAGAGAACCAATGCCACAAAATACTCCTCCAGTTTCTACACGTATTCATGGCACACACACACACACACACACACACAGAGAGAGAGAGAGAGAGTAGTAATAAAGATTTTTTTAAATAAAAAGATACTGAAACTAGTATTTATTTTTGTAAAAGAATGGGTCAGAGTTATACTTGGTTTCAGAGAAGGTGCTGAGAGGCTACACACCACTGCCACCCAACTTCTTGCTCCTCCCTTGATGCCCAGCTCAAGAAGAAAAGATTTGCTAGCGAATGAATACGCACTGTAACTGGTCAAAGGCTGTGCACTGAGGGTACAGTTAAGGTGAGCCCCAGAAACACAGCCCACAGTCACCAAGGTGCTGAAGGAACAGGCAAGATATCTGACACAAAGGTGCCTACTGAAGCATTAGAAGGCTGCCCTCCCCCAGCTTGCCCCATGGACCTCGCTGGAGTCATAGGCACAGGTGCTTCTGCCCCGATCTCAGATACTAACATGAAAACTCAGGGCAAGCCAGCTGGTAGAACTGTCTATGTATGTTGTGGGCAGTCGCCTGCATGCGCGCAAGCGCGCGCGCGCGCGCGCGCACACACACACACACACACACACACACAAACACAGGTATCCCTGCAGATACATGAAAATAATAAGCAGGGGGAAAACACGATCTCTTTCCCTAAAAACCAACATTATTTCCTTCCGACCAGTGACTGTTGAAAATGTCCACAGGTCTCATCACTGCGATCATCTGCTTGGCTGGCCACCATTTATTGGAAAGAATATGTTTCCAGCTCTCAAGAACACAAGATACAGGAGAAGTGGTGATCATGCATTCATTTAAACAAACAAAATGATCACTTAGGCACATGCTAAGTAAAATCCCAGAGCAAAATCAAGCCCAAATGATACTGAAAGTTGCCCAAATACCCAGAGGTTTTCCAAATATGACTCATGTTTTATTTTTATGCAGCAATCTTTGCCCTGAACAACCATTCTCTGGGGTATCTGCTCTCAGGACTACACTTGGGTTGTATCTTAGTCATAGAGCCCTTTTCCAAGTGTGTGAGACCTTGGGTTCAATCCCCAGGACCCCCTTCCCATACCACACACAGAGATAGACTGGTTCCATTACATGATAAATGAGAATCTTGGTTCTCCAACCTCTTCCTAATGTCATATATGTAGTAACACATGTCTGTGTGCATGCCCAGAATGCCACCCACTACAAAACATGTTGCTAAGTCTATTATTGCTTTTTGTGAATCTAAACAGTGAAGGCGATGTGGGTTTTAAGAAAAGCTAGCCTTTGACAGGGCACCTTGTTAACCATGTTTCTTGCCTTGGTCTTGGTTTTCCCTGTCTACTGATCTGTGTGGTTGGTGCCTTAAGTCAACTCGGTTAAAAATGATCCCAAGACAAGGTCTCATTCTACAGCTCCAGCTGACAAGGAACTCATTGTGTAGATCAAGCTGACCTGTCACTCACAGAGATATGCCTGCCTCTGCCTCCTAAGGTGTGTACCACCATGCCTGGCAATCCTACGTTCGCAAGCTCACAGTGAATGATGGGAATGCATATGGACTCCAATTGACTCTTGCTTCCCGACCCACATCATTCAATCACACTTGAATTCTAGTATTTATCTGCTGTCCTCTTTTGGACTAGAAACTCCAGGCCAGACAGAACTCTCTGTCTTATGATTTTAATTACATTGGTTTCTTTCCCCCAGTAGACTACTATGGCCAGAGTGGGTTCTACATGAAGCTTCCTATATGAATAAAATAGAGAACAGTAAGTGTCATAGAAGCAAGTGAAGCAAAGATACCAAGCTTATTCAGAGAGAGGTCATGGCATTTCCATCCAGTTATACCAATTGTGGAGGAGGAGGAGTCAAAGGAAGAGTTGTTGAGGGGTGACCCGGAGTCTGGCCTTGGGGACCAGGCTGGGTGAGTGAGACTGAATGGGGAGGGCTACTCGAATCCATCTGTGCCCTAAATCCCAGCCTCTTCTGCCCTCCACAGTACAAGGGAGTACAGCTGCCTGAATATCAGAGGGCTGGGTGGTGGGACTGCAAACTCATTTCTCTCTGAAGTGCCCAGAGTTCTGATCACAGGAGTTCACATCAACTCTGTCTTTCAAAGGGATTTTTATTTTCCAGCCAACCTGCTTTATCATCATTGAGAAGATCTTCCATATAAAAGATTAATAAATAATATAGTGAGGAAGCCTAGGGTTCATTCTGGACTCTTCAGTACCCCTGAAAGAAATAGGCAAATTGGACAGAAATCAAAGCAGGGGAGCCACGAGGATTAAAGCCAATAGCAGCAGGAGCTGCTCATAAGGGTTCCTGCAGCACAAGCCAGGAATAAGCAAGGCTAGAGCATGACAAAAAGAACGGAGGATCAAATACACTCCCCAAGCAAGGGTGTAGGCACACCGATGAAGGGAAAGAATTGTTCGGGGTCACGCAAAGGGGTAGCACAGAGAGGGATGGGATGTAATTACAGAAAGGAAAACTTGGGCTGAATATCAGGACAACCTGCTTAGGAGCTGGCTCTATCTGAGTGCGGCACGGCTTCCCAAGGGAGGAGGTGGAAGCCCCATCGCTTGAGGTGCACAAAAGCCATGGGACAAAAAGCCGAGAAAGAGTGTGGGGAATGATCTGCCTGAGCAGAGGGAGGGACAGGTGACCCCACAGGGCTGCGACGCTGCACACTTCAATGACACATTGGGATGCATTTCATCAGGTACCCACCAGTGAGAGGCGAAAGCTTTGCCCCCAGAAGCTCCTAGCCATTGTGCTTTCTCAATATGCCACT
Source organism: Ellobius talpinus (assembly GCA_001685095.1). Lineage (NCBI taxonomy): Eukaryota > Metazoa > Chordata > Mammalia > Rodentia > Cricetidae > Ellobius > Ellobius talpinus. The sequence continues at coordinate 14,494 of LOJH01009911.1, forward strand.
CAAGAAACATTCCTTCTCTCTTCAAGGGACCCTCCAGGACTCCTTGCTGTCAGTGAGGGCCCAGGGAATAATGTCTCACTGTGAACCTGGCACGTTCAAGCCGTATGGGCCTGCACACAGCCTTGAAGGGGGTGTTAATCCTGACTCTAGTGCCTTGGTTTTCACTCCTGAAGTTGGGGTGTTTTTGTTTTGTTTGACACTTCTCTTTACCACGAGAGTCCCAGGCCATATAAAATCATGACATCTTAATACGTTCTGTGATGTAATAAAACAGCTCTATTTTACTCTCACAGAAGTGGGTTCAGCATTCTAACACAGATCTGTGGGTCCTTCAGGGTTGTGACAATCAGTGAGATGTCACATGTCATCCTCCTCACTTCCTGCACGCCCAGCCAGATAAGCTATTTAGGGGCGGTAAATGAGCATTTTCCTTCTTCTCTAGGATGGGGCCTTGCCGCTCCTTGTGTCCCAGACACACTCATGCTGCCCCTGTCATTAGCACCATCTGTCTTCTCCAGCTGCCATAATGAAATACACAATCCCACAGCCTGGATGGTTGACAGGTAACAGGGGTTGCCAAGTTTTAGAGGCTAGAGGTTTCAGCTCAAATCTCCAGCAGGGTCCAGTTCCGGTGAGGGCTCTCTAGTGGTTTGCAGATGACTGCCTCCACGCTACATCCTCATAAAGCCAGAGAGAAAGCTGTGGTCTGACTTCCTTTTACAATTTTAATAGCTCTGTGACGAGGGTACCACCCTCATCATCTCCTGTAAGCCTATTTACCTCCCAAAGGTCTCGCTTCCTATTTTTATCACACTGAGGGGTGCCGTTTAAACATCTTTAGTCAATAACTTTCCCAAACTCCTCTTCCTTCAGGACCTTGCCTTGAATGTCAGCTTTAGGCAATCATTCCTGGTGTGGTGTGCTAAAGACAAGACTAGGGTCCTTCTAGCAGGCATCTCCAGCATCCTGGACATAAGTGTTGGGTCCTTGCTTATCCTGCTTTCTATCTAGTTTACAGGAGACCAGAAACTGTTCCTTTATTGCCAGCTGCAACTTAGGGACCCAGTTCACAAAATTCATTATATAAACAATCTCAAAAGTTGCACTGTAAATGGGGCTCTTTGAGTGCCTCACACACCTTACATAAATTCAAGTATTTACTGTGTGCAAGACAAGAGCCTGAAGCTTCACAAAATACAGAAGTGAACTGGAAACAAATCCACCACTTTTTACAGACCAACAGGGAAGAGACAATAGACACAAAAGCTCTGTGCTCCCAACAAAACCAAGAAGAGTTTCAGGACATACAGTCATGTGTTAGGGAAGCTCCTCGGAGGGCAGAAACTTCCAGCAGAACCAGGGAAGAGAGCCCTTAGAGCATGTGGAGACGATGACCAGAGAATGAGTGAATCACAACCAGAGACCAGAAAGATAAGGGAGCTAAAAGCCTCTAGCACCCCAGTTCCATATTGAAATGAAACGGAAACTGAATTATGGAGAAGCTACATATGCTGAACATGAGGTGCACACTTTAATTATACCCTTTAACAAAGTGCCGTAACCAGACCTTCCTGCCATGGTGGAAAGCAACTGTTGGCATTGCAGTTGATAGTGGGCAGAGGAGGAAACACTGTCCTATTTAAACAGTCAATCTAGGAATATCGGGAGCTCACTCAGGCCTGCTATCCCAACAGGGAGACCTTATTGTGAAGTAGTGGTCCTCCTCAGACATCATCTAACCAACCGTCATGGTGAACATTACATCTGTCCTTACATCTACCCATCTATAGAGCCCAGAAGACCTTGGAGGAATAAACACCAATAAAATGAGAACCCTAGGTGATAGGATGTGAACATTCTCATTCAGAATCCTGATGTTGTCTCATGGAGTCATCTCATATTCTCATATCTATCCCCTCTTCCTTAAGGACATCGCCCGGGTGCTTTCCCTGTCTCCATCCAAGGGCAACTCCTTTATGAAGGTAAGAGTTTCATTTAGCACCTGACCTTGCCTTGATGTATGCTGGGAGAATCCCTCTTGCTCCCGTTTCTATTCAGCAAAATCGCAAGTTGTAGCCTTGGCTGGTGAGAGAACCACAAGGCAACTGCCCCAGGACCAGTGAGGCTGTAACCGCAGCTGCAGAACCCTTGCCTGAGAGAGGAGCAAACAACATGGAAGCTGTGTCCATAATGGATTTTCAGTCCACACACCTGCTAAAACCAGAGGACATAAGATTGGATGGGGAGGAGTCCAGGGAGACCCTTCAACTGCAATGGCGTCCTTTGCCATCTACCAAGCTGCAACGTTCTAGGCTGTCTACTGCTCTGACAATATTCAACCAGTGTGGAGGACAGAGAAACATGAGGGGACAGAGGTAAAAGACTGTCTCTGAGACCAGAGAGCTAGCAAGTGGGGGCTCTGAGATTTCTAACTATGCTTGTTGACCAACTTCAGACTCACAACCATTTCATCTTGGTATTTGGTTGCTATGGTCCTGGGAACAATCTTGGAGGGGCAAAGAAGACGGGAAGGTCATAAGGGTTAAAAGGTTCCAGCCTTTTAAAAGAGCAGGAGATGAAATCTAGTCTTCTGACCCCTACTGGCCAACTGGGGAGTAACTCCAAGAGGAAGCGAACACAGAGGACACTCTTGGAAATAAAATACTCCAGCTGCAAAGATGGCTACTTAAGGACGAAGACCTGATATTAGCTATAATTATTATAGGTGCATCATGTGGGTAGGAGATATCATCTTTCAGTTTCAGTGAGAAGTCTTGTCTAATTGAACAGAGCTTGATTGAAAAGCCAATCAATCACCTTGAAGATCACATTAAGAGAGAGAGAAAAAGAGGGAGAGAGACACAGAGCGGGACTGGACTGTGCGAATGACTGACTGGAAAGAGGCATGATGACTCAAAGATAAATACAGGGAAGGCGACTGACAAATTGAATCCCCCGTCTTTCAAGGAGTGACATTAATGCAAAGGGTGGCCAGAATGACACACAGAGCAGTCATCATTCTAACTAGATAGCCGGCGCGGCGGGGTACTTTCACAAGTGACTTCAAGGGCCTAATAGAGTCTTGACGTCCATTTGCTTTCTACTTAGCAAGTGTTTACCGACTCGCACCATGTGTGAGACACTGTACCAGATTCAGAGGGCACCATGTTGAGGAGACAGGAATCAGTGCTCGTCAATGACTTGTAGTCTAACCCGGCAGACAGCTATGAAATCATTACAGAAATAAGTCGTTAATTCTGGTTGTGAACTGGGTTGTAAGTCACGTCCCTGGTCAGTTCCAAATCCTTCCAGCAAAGCTTGTAAATAGGACAGCTCACTCACGGTTCCCACGTTACAGACCGCCTACTAGAACAGCCTGGGGTCTTGACCCAAGAGAAGCCATGGAGTGTTCCCCCCCATGTCTGGTTCAAGAACAAGCACCTTTGAACCACCGGTAACGCCTCAGATGAAGTGGGAAGCAGAATGGGGGAGTTGGAGAGGTCCAGGAGTCGCCCTAGAATTATGTGTATAACATACACAGTTGCTGTATGTTATATCTGCCACATCACTGAAACCACTGCTCTCGTGAGCCATAGGAAAACCAGATCTCAAGAAATCAACAGTAGAAAGTTCCAGATATCACCATCACCCTCCCTCCTGAATGGAGGAGGCACAGACCTCTGTCTCTATCACCACGCTCATTTTCAGGGAACCCAGACAGACTCTGACTCCCAGCACTTCCCGGAGAACACCACAGGCAGCCATTAGTCACTGATCTGTGTGAGCAAGAAAGAAAACTTCTGGAAATTCATCTATTATGAATCTTTGCCATGGGGATTTACAGCTCAGGTGTGGGAGGTCTTGCTTTTATTGGTTAATGAATAAAGAACTGCTTTGAGCCTATAGCAGAGCAGG
>LOJH01009912.1:0-10000 GCA_001685095.1 Ellobius talpinus
TAGGAAGGTGAGCATCCAAACAGACTAGGCTCTCACATAGCCAGTACATGCAGTAGGTTCTAAGGAATAGCAACTCAGGTTTCCAGAGTAAGAAGTCTTAGAGAAAAGCCTATGTGGGTACTCTGAACAAGGGCCCCTTTCTATATTTCTCTACCGAATAATCAGTGTGTGAGAAGAGTGTGGAGAGGGGCCCCAGCCAGGAAATTAGACATCTTATCTTCAGGTTGGCTAAATAAGGACCAATAAGCTCAGCCCGCTACACGCTGTGATAACTGCCTTTACAAATGAAATTCTGACTTCTTCGCAGCTTAGCTAAAGGAAGACACTATCAGTAGACCTGCTTTTCCGTGCAATATGAGGGGTAGTAAAAGATTTCAACATCTGACAGGGGAAAATGAAACAACTGATATAGGATCTTTGAAATGTCCTCTCCACGCAAGGTGACATTTTTATGTTGATTTGCTTTTTTATTACTGTTTACTCACATTTCAGGCTCACGATACAGAAAACACGTGAAGGAAAGGGAAAAGTCAAACATCAAAAAAATACACGGAAAGTGCCTGTCTCTTTCAGAGTTCCTTGCCTTAAAGGAAAATGCTGCTTGCTGACCTACTGCTTGCTTGCTTGCTTTGTTAAGAATTTGAAGTCATTAGGATACATGTTATCATAATAATATCCCCAGAAATCACTAAGGGATGAAAGACTTTCTAAACATCCTCAAGTGCTGCTTCTAAAATTAGCAAAATTAAAAGATGCAGAGCAGTTCTTTCCAAAAGTAAACAGCATTTTTCTGTGCCTCCAAGTCTACATCGCAGCTACGTAGATGGTCAAGAAAGTGGAAAACATCATATAACCTAAAAAATTGAAAATAGCTCTCTAAAACTTTAATTTCAACATTTTAATTAATATTAACAGTTTAATTCTGGAAGTAGGATAAATGAATATTTGGTTTTTTAAATGTTATAATTATAGTTTTTTGCCACACAGTAATATAAAAAAATAACATTATACCTCAGTTGTAATAATCTGTTTTTAGGATAAGAAAAAGTTCAGAATTATGACATAATTGAGCTATTAAAATCAAATAAAGTTTTTAGTTTTCTTTCAGCTTAGAGATTACTTATGATATGTGCTTATGTTGTAAATAACCTTATTAAATGTCTAGATTAAGGTAATTTCTTTTCATCTTAATAAGCAGTGAAAAAAACAAGCTAAAATCACTTTGGAAAAGATAGTAATTGTCTGAATCTACTCTTAGAACAGCCATTAAAATGAAAGGATCATTTTCACATTCTTTAAAATTATAACTATAGATATTTTGTATGATCCAGGTTAGTATTTATGATACATAAGGAATATTTAGAAAATTCCACTTACCGAAGTTTTATTATTTTGCTGTAACATTCACAGACACTGATTGAAACTTGGATAATCAAACTTTAGGTAGGATTCTCACTGATTTTGCACTTTTGAACCTTAAATATATAGCAAAGAAATTTAATTTCAAGTTACATGTAGGGTGTTTATGATCCATTTACTTGCCAAAAAGTTTTCTTGCTATGATTTCTAATAAATTCTGGAACAGATTTCTTATTTGTAATCTGTTAAGAAACCAAAATGGAAAAAAAATAATTGTGATTATTTGGAATTTGATCAATTTGTATAAAATAATGAGGTAAGACGGAGCAAAACTCACAAACCAAGCAATGAAGCAATTGCACTTTTGCTAAGGATGCTTGAAATTTCATCAGAAAGTGAACTGCAAAAAATAAAGGCCAGTGCCTTGTAGCTTTTCATACCATGCTTTGGGTGTTGATTATATATTACATAATAGCAATTTATAATGAGTCCTTAGAATACTTCACTTATTTGTGCATATAAGTGACTTTATAGTTTTGAGAAGTTCCATAAAAACATATTTTAATGATAAGCAATTATTTTTATGAATATGCTGAACAATGAATAAACTTCAAGACGATTTTTAAATATTTGGAATAATAGTTTAATACTGTCTCTCAAGTTGGCTGATCCAAAATCAAAACAAAAAGACACTTATGTGAAAATACTTCTAGTTTTCCAAAGAGTTTCTTCATTTAGAATAAAAAATTTATACCAATTTAGGAAAGTATTAAAATGCTTACTGGATATTTAAAGTAAGTAATTCTATAAATAATGAATGCACTTCTTTTATTTGATAAACTCATTTTCTAAAATTTCATGAGTAAGTAAATAAGAGTAATGACTTTTTTTGTAAACTTTGTTGAAGTAAAAACTTAATAAATAGGTTCAGTAAGATGGTTTAGCAGGGTAAAGCACTTGAAGCCAGGCCTGTCAATTTGAACTCAGTCCCTGGGACCCACATGGTAGAAAGTTCTTCCTATGCTTCTGTAACACAGTCAAATACACACACTATATGTAAATAAATAAACTATTTAGACTTCTTTCCCTATTTCTATACTTTGATTTTCTTCAGTTGTTTTATTACTCTACCTAAGATTTCAAATATGCTGTGGAATAATGCTCTAGAACACTGTTAAGTTTTGTTACTTTCATTGGTTTAATAAAATGCTGATTGTCCGGTAACCAGGTGGGAAGTATAAGTGGGGTGATCAGACATGGAGAATTCTGGGAAGAGTAAAGGCAGAGAATCAGTTGTCAACCACATGCAGAGGAAGCAAGATGTGAATGCCTTACTGAGAAAAGGTACCAAATCACATGGCTAAACATAGATAAGAATTATGAGTTAACTTTGGTTGTAGTTAGTAATAAGCATGAGCAATAGGCTAAACAGTTTATAATTGATATAATCCTCTGTGGGTTTCTTTGGGAGTGAACAGCTTGGGACCAGGCAGGATGGAAATTTCTGTCTACACAAATACTGTAAGGATAGGTATGCAGAAAATGGACGTTATTTTCTTGTTCCTGATTTTAGTGGAAATGCTTTGCATTCCTCTCCATTTAGGGTATTACTGGCTGCGGGTTGCTATAAATTGCTTTTATTGTGTTCAGGTGTTTCCCTTGTATCTCTCATTTCCTCAGGACTTTCATCATGAAGTAATGTTCAATTTTGTCAATGGCATTTTCTGCATCTAATAAGATTACCATGTGGTTTTTATCTGTTAGTCTGTTTATATGGTTGGTTATGTTTATTAATTTGCATATGGTGATTCATCCCTGTATCAATGGGATAAAGCCAAACTAACCATAGTGTGTAATCTTTTTGAGGTGCTTTTGTTTTTGTTCTGCAAGTATTTATTGAGACTATATGAATCTATGTTCATAAGGGATATGATCTATAATATTCTTTTCTTGTTGTAGTGGAATCTTTCAAAGGTTTAGTTTTCAGGATAATAACTTTAATGCCTTAAAAACATTAGAAACTATTTTTCAGTTTCATTTTGTGGAATAATTTGAGGGATATTGTTGACAATTCTTCCTTGGAGGTTTAGTAGAATTCTGTACTAAATCCTTTTGTCACTGAGTTTTCTTGTGTTTGGGAATTTATATCACTATTTCTATTTCACTAGAGGTTATGAGCCTGTTAAATTATTTATTTAACATTGATTTAGCTTTGAAAGGTGGTGTACATAAAAAATATTTAATTCTTTTATTTTTTTCTTGTTTGTATCCCTCAACCCTCATCAGAGCAGCTTTGTGTTACATTAGGTGGTAACCCACACAGAGAGCCACAACTGGAGAATGGACAGTGACAGAAAAACTTTGGAGCACTCTGCCATAAGTGCAGTGAGTGTATTTATCAGATTCTTCCCTTCAAGGCTCAGGGACCTTTATGGGGGAGGATGCAGAAAGGTTACAAGGATGAGTTCAAGGTTGTCAAGGACTTTAAGGCAATAGCATTTTCCAGACTCAGTGAGGCTGATGCGCATACAAACTCACAGAGCGTGTGACAGTATGCACAGGACCTGCACAGGTTCAAACCAGAGGATATCCAAGCACAGAGAAAAAGAAAGGATGCAAATTCTTATTCCTAACCAAGAAGATGTTTGTAATTGATATATATTGGGAAAGAGAAAATTTGTTTTTCCAATGGAATGTCAATGAATATGTAACCACCCTCCAAGGTAGACCCTATGCTCAGGTTTAGTTGATAAACAAAATTAGACTCCCTGTTTCATACTTTCTCTCTGTTTTATATTAGTAATTTTTCATCTTATTATTTTATCAAACTTTGTGGTTGTACATTTATTGAGAGAAAGAATATGAAGTGGGGAGGATCATGAATAGGAATGAGGGATTGTGCAGATTGAGTCGACCTTTGGACATGACTGTGAGGAACTGTCTTAATTTTCTTAATTGATGTAGAAAGATTCATCCTGAATGTTGGAAGCACCATTTCTTGAGGGAAAGTCCTGGAAAAAAAAGTGATCAGAACAGAAGAATGAATGCAATAATTCATTGCTTTCTGCTCTTAAATGAATATAATATGACCAGATGTTTCAAGTGTCTGTTGCCTTGACTTCCTGACAATGATGGACTTTAACTTGGAATTCTCAGCCAAATAAATCCTTTCATCCTTTACGATGCTTTGCTCTGTGTATTTTTATCACAGTCACAGGAAAGGAAACTAAAACATCTCTTCTTTATTGTTGGTATATTTCAGGTAGTATATTTCATGAGAGCAAAGGACTTGTCACACTTAGATAATTTCAGCTTCAGCTTGTTTTCTCTATCAGAAACTGTGCTGCTCCTTGTATTTTCAATTTGCTTTTATGCTGTGTGATGTTGAGCAGTTACTACATATTTGGTTTTGACTACAGATGAACATAAAAGCAGATAACAGTAAAAGCAAAGTTGATATTCATGGTACTCATTTTCCCTGGCATTGTTTCTTTTTCATTATTTTTTAGCTTATGATCATTTATTAATTTGTAATTTAAGATATTGCTGAAAGTCAAATGACAATAACCAACTTTGTGAGAAAATATTTATAATTTAAAAAGAAATAAATGAAAATAATGAAGCAAAAGTATTAGACTTTCATAGAAGAATTTCCACAGTCATTGTGTTTAGCCAGCAACTATGTCATCACTCCAAGTCTGATGGCTTTCATTAGTGCTTTGCCTACACAATGAAGTATATCTTTTATTTCCTAAACAAAATTGTAAGGAATAAATGATGAGATGGGCTCCTCCCACACACTGGAGTTATTTCTACTAACACATAAGTGTACAAACAAAATGTATTTCTGCTTTTTCCATGAAATAAAGTGCAATTCACAAAAATAAAAAATATGTGCTTTCAAAGATGCTACTTTCTGAATATTCAATGGACTCTTTAACCCTCCTCTGAAATTACAAGCATAATCATCATGATCTGCATCTCATAAGACAGTATCATTTCTGGTACTTTAAATAAATGCTGCTCTCCCAGCCATTGCCCTTTGAGATGTTCCACACTGACTGTTCCTAACTATGAGAGACTACAGAGTATTGAAATAATACTAAAGTTAACAATCTAATTGAATTTTAGAATAAAACACTTGGTGTTGCTGTCAGTTTCATTATTTCAATATAATAGTGGCAGGAGACCAGAGCTCTAAAATGTACTTGTTTGTGATGCTTTGTATTCCTCCAAGGAAAAGCAGTTACTCTTAGACAAGCATTTCATTAGCGAGGTTTTAGAAAGCAAGACATGTAAAGGAAGCGTTGAAAGTCCTGCTTGCTTCCTTTAGAAGAGTTATAAGGAAGGAGAAGATTGTGGAGAGGATATTTCAGAGGATGTGAACTGGAAGAGGAATGCGAACACTCCATAATTCCTACAGTAAGTCATGCCTTTATCAACTGCAAGTACCATGCAAAGATTGAGAACCTTTACTAGAGCTGCAATTGAGCTCAAGTACTGAGTTCTCCACTACAACAGCCTTTCTATCTGTTATGTTGTTAAATAAGAAAAGTCAATCCAGAAGACCAGACTACACTCCTTTGAGTGTCAGAGGAACTACAACATCCAGACAGAGTGAAGGTGACTTCTGATGATAAAGATGAAATCTGAGGATCTAATATCTTTTTAATGACTTTGATACTAAGCCTTTGGAAGAAAGAGTTCCTTAGAATATAAGACAATGAAGAGCACAAGCTATTAGAATCTTTACATCAACTCTCTAGGGGAGCAATGAACAATAATAATCTCCCAAAATTTCTGGAGATTTTAGAAGCATAAGCAAGACTAGTTACTTAACGACCACTCAAATATATTAAGCCGAATGTAAATTTCCAGTACTCATACCTTCCTTATCAAAAACCCCCAAATTTTAATTAAATAAGATTTTATGATCAAAACAGACATGTTATGTTTCAACATTCCTAAATCTTTCTTGTCCTTAAAAAAAAGGACTGTCAAGTCAATAAGATAACTGAAGAGTTTAAATTATTATGGGCAGTTATTGATACTTCTTTATAATCATCACACTGAAAATCACTTCTCATTCTTGATTATTGCATAGTTGTACATATTTTAACACTACAATTTAGAATTTAAATGTTTAGAATGTATATTCTAAGTGGACATATAATTTAAATTGATATGCCTCTATAATGCACACATGGCTTTAAGAAAGAATGGAGAAGATAATTTTCTCCATCGCTGTTTTATAAACACTCTTCACAAGCACATCTGTTATTTTTATTTTCATCAATTCCTGGCTTGATTCTGTCTTTTGAACTTGCATGTTCTATGGCCCGTAGTGATATTCATTGATGGATGCTCTTGGTATTCAGAAAAAATGCTTTTCTCTGTCTCTTTACTGCAAAGTTCAACAATGACAACTAGAGATTAGTATGTATGCACCCTTTCAGTTATGGATTTCAAGAAATACTTCTTTTGAAAGGCTTTGGAGAACAAAGCAAAAATCTCTTACAACTTAGTTTTGAAATTAACTCTTTGATTTTCAACCATAACAGAATATATCTAGCTAATAGAAGTCCAAAATATGTATTATATTCATAAATACCTTGAAAATATTAATGACACCTATATTCAATAGAAGAACTCACATTAACATGTACAAATTCTCTACATGTATCTACAATCTTAAAGATTGTGTTTCTATCTAATTATTTTTGGATATTATTGTGTGTAAATTTTAGTGAATTTCAATTAGGGCAACATTAAGAGGAAACAATAATATTTTAAAAGTATTTTTTCAGTCAAATGAGTACTAAAACTTTGCAAAGCACTAAAGCTAATCAACATGCTTAATAGCAGAAAGTTTTGCCTTATTTAAAAGAATACATAATCAAAAAAGATATGGCAATGGAAATAATATAGTCATGAAATAATTAATTCTATTTCAAATAGTCTTATCTAGTTTTAATATGTGAAAATCATGATTTATCAGTGATTTGAAGCATTATGCTCTTAACTACTTCCTGACATTAGAAATTTATTTTTAGTGTCAACAAAATAACATGCTATTGCTTTAAGATAAGCTGTATATACTAAAGTTTCTATATGATTTATTCTATACCTATATATCAAGTGCTAATTTATACCATGAATATATGGGGTAATATAATTGGAAAATATTTCCAATTAGATTCTGTATTATGGCCCTAACAGGGATGCATTTTAGCTAATATAAATGTATACCTGGTACATTTTATCATGCATTAGAGGTTTTAATCAGGTAATCTACACAGCATCTGGAAACGTAAGCAGAGGCAAAGTCTGCCATAACAAAGGCACTGTAACAGTTCACCTTCAGTGAAGAACAATAATGCATTATTAAATTCACTTTCCTGCCCAGTGGTTACACTTAGCTGACCACAGCAAATTTGCTCTCTGCCTGGTCCTCACAACTTGGCAGAAAAATAGATCCTGTCACATTTAACGGGTTTAGAAAATGACAGGATGCCTCTTCTGTTTTAACTATAAACCATAATCTTTCAAAAGTAAATATAATTACAAATACTTTTGGTCTTGTCATTCTAAGGAGAGATTTTAGATGTGGATTATCATAGAACCATACATCGTTGTAACTATCACTAATGAATGGACCTGATACTATGTTGCAATTTCCTAGATCCCTTATGGAATCCTCATCATATTTAAAATCCTAATTCTCATAATTTAATAAAGATCTCTGATAATGGATACAGAATAATGGACACCATAGCTACCTGAACGTTTATTACAATTGAGTTTACATTATACAATTAGTGCAATTGTTCTAGCACCAAAATGTCATATTTAATGAATTTGACCTCAGCTTCTAGAATATTGCCCAAATAAAAATCTGAGGAAATTTTACAGCCATTGATTAATCACCCAAATTTAAAATTATATCATGAGTTATCTGTTAATACTATCACCCTCTTCCTGTACATATGCATAGGTGTTTTTACCACATCAGTGATGCAGATTATAACATGCTTCCTATCTTAAACATATGAAATGTGGAGGCTCCTGATAGGTAACATTTTTAATTAGCTCTCTCACTTTCCCACTCACCGTTTTAAACAAGAAGACGTCCAAATGATGACGGTATTACTTATGAATAATCAAGTTTACTGGTTCAATTAAAAGGAAAACGCTGCAAAGTGTACCATAGAAACTTCAATTTAGAATGTTTTCTTCATAGGTGGAAATAATTTACAAGGGAAGACTCTTTCCTTACTTAACAATGAGGATCAATTACACAAGGAAGTGTTTTTACAATCTTAATATTGGCCATTATGTTTTAATTTATTTAACAGGGATTTTGCATGATGATGATGCAGGAGATAGAAAAAAAAGTTTGTCATTTAATTATTCAAATAAACAATCTAATGCCTTCAATGAGAAGCAAATCCTGGAAAGTAACATAAAAATGCATTTTTTAATTGAAACCTAAGTGCACTTATTTCTTTTCATGAAGCATGTGCACATTGCAACTTGGATTTACATCATTCTCTATATCACATTTTCAACACGTGTATGAGTTTACCTTGTTTATAGGGTTTTATAAATTTTGATGATAATGTGCTAATCATCATAAAACAAAAGTCTTCTGCAATACTTAAATGAATAAATGAAATTTTCATGACATTTCAGTTTATATGGTTTTAAGAGTCAATGTTTTTGGTCTCTAATGATGCACTGTGGTATTTGCAGGGGAATTGGTTTCAATAATTTTGATTCTAGAAGTTCTATACATTAGCTACTACAGAATTCTACAGAGCTTTGTAAACATTTAATGTCCTTTAGATTGCCATCATCTTAAAAATCTATTGATATTTATGGCAAAATCATTGATCTTTGCTCAGGCATATTTTCAGCATTAAAACTTTAAAATTATTAATCAGATATCAAAGCATGTATCATATAGGGAGAGAATTTGAGTTGAAGGAAAGAAAATAAGTCTTATTTTTATATCATTGTTATTAATTTGTATATGCCATAAGTTTTTATATTTGGTGCGATTCTTGGTTTCTTAGCTATATAAAACCAATGGAAAGAAAAAGGTATCTTTAGAGTTTATATTTCTTTTGTTAATATCATTATCATCCTTTTATATGTAGTTCTTAAATATTTCTTATGAACTTAACATAGTTCATATATTTTTTGTTTTGTGCCTTGTCTAAACCAAAGTCAAGAATAGATTGCTAGTTTTACTGGGACTCAATGGATTAAAAAATGTAAAGACACAAAGTTGGGTGAGTGTTGGTGGTAGAACTGCAAGAGGATGAAGAAGGGACATGGATATATTCTAAACACATGAAATTTTCAAATTTCCACCTTTCCTGATGGCATGCTTTTTAGATGACACACAGTCAGTAGCTAACATAAACCATGTAGCAAGCAAATATGCACTGCTTAAATTAACCATCTCCCTTCATGAGATAATACTAAAGAAAATGTATATTGTTATGTGCTTAAATATTTCCCTGCCATTACAGCAGTTAGAGATAAGTCAGTTCCCTTTTCTTATTTATATAGAATAATGAAATTCAAAGAAGTCCTTCATCCTCAGGTATAGGGTAAACAGACTATATTCACAATA
>LOJH01009912.1:15000-17112 GCA_001685095.1 Ellobius talpinus
TTACTAAATCAAACAAAATAAAAATAGAGCTCTACTAAGCAATTAATTCAGTATTTCCAAAATGAAATTGCAGTGTGGAGTGATTCTAAAATGTATATACTTAAAGACTTACAAAGCTTTTGTATATCACTTCCACATCAGCTCATGCACAGTGTCAACCAAAACCAGCTAAAATAGACACTATTTCAACAAACTGCTGAATTACAAAAGTGATAGATTGCTAGTTCATTAATTAATCTACACAATAAGCTGTTCAAAAAAATCTTATTAAAAATAAAATGAGGTATTTTTAATGATTTATAAATCATAAGTGAAGTAGACTTACATTTGGAAATAACATTGTAATGTGTCAGTAATTGCTATTTATCTCCATCTCACCTGAGGCAGTCAATAATAATATTATTAATAATAATAATAAAGTTTTTAGAAGCCATATAGTAATACAAAATTATAAATTATTGGAACACAAGCCTCTGTCAATTGTACTTCATTACATAAATGATATTTATGAAAAGTTCAAAGCCAGCAATCCTACCCATCAAAGCGGTTCTCTTTTGATTTTCAATATATTTCCATCTGTCCCATTCTTGTCTATCACTTAGACATCCTATGATTTACCACTGATATGCTTTTGTTAATACTCAATACATTATTTCACAATTACTCTCATGAGCATTGAAACATAAATATAATGATATTTGTAATTGTTCTCTTCCAACCACTTTTTCTAAAGAAAATTCCATGAGAAGAAAGCTATACATGGTAATACAAACTTGCCCCAATTCTTCTCTGCCTAGGTCATAGTGTTTGTTATCCTTTCCTATACTCTCTCTTTACCGTACTCTCCCATCTCCAACCACATAACCCTTTCTGTTCCAGTACTCCTATTTTCTCCTTCATACTTTCTGTCCTCCACCTCCTTTCTTTGAAATCTTACCCACATTCCTCCTTACCAGTTTCCAAGCATCTTTGTATACTCCAATCTGAAAACATGCATCTTAATATTAAAGCTAACATTTATATATGATACAGAATGCATAGTATTTGTCTTTATGCCTCTGGATTACTTCACTGTGAGTGATTATAATAGCTTCACCTATATACATGAGTATTCCACAACAGCTGGTTAATATTCAACTGTGTATATGAACTATATCTTCATTACATATTCATTGATGGACAACAAGTTTGTTTATATTTCCTATCTGTGGTGAATAGATCTAACCATTCGTGCAGTAGTAGCAATGGCGTTATGGAAGTAACCAATCACACTTTTATTTCAGGTAGATATAAAACCTGTCACATAGAATGAAACCCATGCCTGGTACCAGTCTGGTTCCAAAATCATTCCCAAGGTCAGTCATATGTCATAAGGGATAATTCAATATTATTTTTCTTTTGAATAGATAGAGTAATAAAATGACCTCTAAGTACTGATCTTTATCCCCATATATTAGTGCTTCACTCAACCTTCCAAAGTGAGATTATTTTTTTAATTTATGTTGATTAATACAGAGACCCACAACAAATAAACATTCAGAAAATGAGAGACTACAAAGCAATCCACTCTAAATGTAGGATATGTTCTATGGTCTGAAGGGAGTCTCTTAAACATCTCTCCTCAAATTTATCTTTCTTCTAAACTTCTGGTATCTTGAAGAAGATGCCGATGAAAGAAAGTATTCTTTTTCTCAGAAACAAAATGAGTTAACATTATGTTGATGAAAGCATATTTGCAAAAGAGGAAACAAGTGAAAGGAATGCTTTAACTATGGGAGGAGAGTGAAGGAGTGAGAAGAAGGGAGGTAGAGAAGGGACAAGATGGAGTGAGCATGAAGAGCCTAATTTGTTTACTCATTTGGATTCTAATGCATATTTACTAATTACTTGCATCATATTGTAATAATCTTAGATCTACATTCACTAGTGTGTAGAGTATGTGAAGTCCTGAACTGAAACTTCTAAGCAGGGAGTATAAGTAGGAGGAGGAATTAGTCTCAAGAAGAAAGAAAAGGAGAGGGGCTGGAGAGATGGTTCAGCGGTTAAGAGCATAGGCTCCTCTTCCAAAAGGTCTTGAGTTCAATTCCCAGCAACCACATGGTGGCTCACAAC
>LOJH01009913.1:0-12145 GCA_001685095.1 Ellobius talpinus
AAAACACAAAACATGCAGAATAAAGAACGAATATTAAGAGCTGCAAGGGAAAAAGGTCAAACTGAGTTTTTCCATGACATTTTATAATCAGTTTGCAAAAAGTACAAAGAAAATAAACAATATTAAAAGTTATAAGGGAAAACTGTCAACTTACTTATGAGCTCATGAATCTGAATATCAACTCACTAACAACTTTAAACTGCAGGAAAACATGAAATGGTGTATTTCAACCCTTGAAAGTAAAGACTGATAATCAAGATTTCTAAAGCCAGTAAATATCTTTTAAAATTGGCAGAGAAAAAAGAACATTTATACCAATCACAAAGTGAGTCATTTCATGAACACCAAATCAGCACCGCTAAGATACTTAAGGGGCTACTACACACAGAAGATGAATAAGAAAGTCTCAATCATAAGAGCAAGGAAAGACTAAGTCCAATGAGGAGACTGTTTGAACAATAGATAGCTATGAAGGAATCCATCATGTCTAACACAGTAAATCAGCAAACCTCTAATAATAGGGGAGAGAAAATAAAGAACAAGGAATCCAATCATCCAAAAAAGCAAACAGCAAATATAAGAATCAATGACCAGCTTTCAATAGCAATGTTATATAATAATGTTGAGTGTAAATGGACCAAACTCAACAACA
This sequence comes from Ellobius talpinus, assembly GCA_001685095.1. Classification (NCBI taxonomy): domain Eukaryota; kingdom Metazoa; phylum Chordata; class Mammalia; order Rodentia; family Cricetidae; genus Ellobius; species Ellobius talpinus. Next base: position 653 of record LOJH01009913.1, read on the forward strand.
AATAGACCGAGACTTGGCTATGAGGATTGAAAAAATAGATTCAGCCATCTGTTGCTTCCAAGAAACATATCTTAGAAACACCCATAGACTGAGAGTCAAAAGATAAAAAATAACCTATTAAATGAATTGAGAATGATAAGTTGCCATAGTTTTACTGATATATGATAAAACAGACATTAGAACAAAATTAAAAGAGATAATGGAGATCACTATTAATAAAGGAAAAATTGGTTGAGAAGATATAATTGTAGATATATGTATAATCATATATTGGAACTTCCAATTTAATAAAGGAAACACTAATGAATATAAAATGTCAGAAAAGTCCTTATTGAATAGCAGTGGCTGTTTTCAGTACTCCATAATCATCTCTATATTGGTCATAAAAATAAAAAATCAATGGTAAAATATTAGACTTAAACTACTTCCTAGGTCAAATGGACTTAGCAGGTATCCACAGAAAATTCTACTCATTAGATACAGAATTCATTTTCTTCTCAAAAGCTCAATGGAAATGTCTCTAAAACAGATAACATTTTACACTAGTAATCAAAGCTCATTAAATATGAAAGAATCAAACTAATCACTTCTGTTTTTTCAGGTCATCGCATAATAAGCTAGAAATCAGTAGTAAGAAACTGCACAAATACATGGAAAGTGAATAATATACTCTTGAATGACTAGTAGGTTTCTGGAAAAAAATTAAGACAGAAATTAAGAAATTCTTAGAGTCAAATGTAAATGAAAGCACAGCTCATCAGATCCTTTGTGGCATAGCTAAGCTAGTTCTAAAAGGAATCTCATGGCTATGATTATTTATATTTTAAAACATCAGAAAGAACTCAAATAAATAACCCAATAATGACCACAATTCTTAAAAAGACAAAAAGAAGTCAAAAATCAATTGTTATTTATAACAAGATGTTATATACAGGAGCAAAATTAATGCAACAGAGACTAAAATAACAGTATCCAAAGAAAATCAGACAAAGTTTGTTCTTTGGGAAACATAGAAGATTGACAAACTCATCAAAAGAAAAAAATGAGAGAACCTGAGTTTAATAAAATGTGAGATATAAAAATGAAGGTTACTATGGATTTCAATGAAATTCAGAAAACCATTAGGGGAGGCCTTGAAAACTTAAATTAGAAAAAAATAAAAAAATGAATAAGTAAGTAAATAAATAAATAAATGGCCTAGAAGGGATAGCTCAGCAGTTTAAAAAAATATTTGCTGCACTGCACATGACCTGAGTTCTCTTTCTAGAACCTATATTGTAGCTCACAACTATCATTAACTTCAGTTTTAGGAGACTTGATGCCCTCTTCTTACACAAACACACACACACACACACACAGAGAGAAACATGTGGTACACATACATAAATGAAGGCAAAACACTCATACCTCTAAAATAAATAAATATAATCTAAAAAAAGAATAAAACAGTAAGTTCCTAGACACATGTGACCTCCCAAAATTAAATGTAGTAACTACAAACAATCTAAATAGTTCCATTACTCACAATAAGATAACAATGTCCCCCAACCAAAAATAAATTCAGGCCTAGATGTCATTGTAGAATGCTATCAAATCTTTAAGGAAGCACTGATATTAATGCTTTCAACATTAGATAGGAAGGGAAAAAAAACACTAACAAACATGCTCTAAAATGACAAAATTTCTGTGCCCCCAAGACTGGATAAGGACACAAACAAAGCAAGAAATCGTAGTCCAGTTTCCATGATTGCTGTAAACATAATTTCTTATTAAAACACTTGTAAACCAATTAAAAGAGTATGTTAACATGGAAAAAATTGTCTTATTTAAATTGGCAGAACTAATATTGTGAAAATGGCCACATTATCAAAATCATTCTACACATTCAGTGCAATTCCTGTCAAAAAGTGCAATTCCTGTCAAAATAGCAAAAACATTTGTCACAAAAGTAGAAAACATAATTCTAAAATTCTTATCGATGTATAAAAGACTATAAATAGGAGAATCCTTAACAGAACAAGCAGCACTGGAGGCATAATAGTACTAGTTCTCGAATCATATTTTAGAACCATATTAGCAAAAACATAATTGTGCAAAAAGCAAACGTATAGACAGTGGTTCTCAGCTTCATAATGCTATGACCTTTAAATACATTTCCTCGTGCTATGGTGACCCCAGCCAAAAAATCGTTTTAGTTGCTACTTCATAACTGAAATTTTGCTACTGTTATGAATCATATTGTAAATATCTGATATACAGGATATTTGATATGTGACCCCTGTGGAAAGGTTGTTCAACCCCCTCCCTGCAAAGGATTCTCAACCTACAGGTTGAGAACCACTGATGTAAACCAACAGAAAAGGCTAGAAGACTCAGAAACACATTCCCTCATTCATTTTTGTCTGAATCCTGTGCTAGTCACAGGCAATAAATTTACAACTTTTGCCATTTACTTCCTTAGAATTTATTGGCTATTAATTTTAGGCTCTTCCTCCTTCCAATCTATAAAAGACAGAGTTCTATTTGGATATATTACTGTCTCATTTGTGAGAAAATATTTATTGATTTTGCGGAAAAAACATTCTGTTGATATTCGACTGTTCCTATTGATTATAAAATTTTAAAAAATAAATAAAATCTCCTGAGTTCTAAGCTAACTGCTTTCTTCCCTGAGTGACATTGACCTCCATAATTTATTAATGTTTTGACCCATGAAATGCATGGGGTCCTGCGGCGATCACTTCCTAGTCACATCAGTCAATACACCCATCAATCAATTTATTCTGTCATCTGTTCTGCTCCCAATTTCGTGAAGGCAGGAGAACTATCAGTTGTGGCTGAATCATTATGTATATTTTATCGAAGTTAAGATAAAGCTAAGATCTATTAATAAGGAAGCACTAAGTTATACACATCTTTTATTCAGGCCAGGTCTAATTTCAAGGATAAAGAGCATCAGCTAAGGTATATATGAGATAATTGCAGAGGCCCAAATATAGGAAGTCTCCAGATGGTGTCCCATTGCTGGAAATATACTCCCCATGGTATATATTGCCCACAGAGTAATTATTTGCCTAATGAAAGAGGGAACGGTGGAACAAAGAAAAGAGAAGATGAGAGGGTCAAGAACTAGGGCTAAGGACATCTCCTGTACCTGAACATTGGGTATCTGATTGAGAATTTCCCTTTTATCTTTCCAACTACAAGGAGCACCAAAGGCTGCCAAGGGGAAGAGTTACTTCAAGAAAATAAGCACACAGTTTTCAAAGAATTTTGACCTTGATGAGTTGAAATGGCTCTGGCTAGACTAAGGAAGTCCACAGGGCCATAGCCAGGCATTTTTGATGGAAATGTAGCTTGGCAAATGCAGGGGGTTCTTTTCTTTGTCATAAAGCTGTTCACACTTCAATCAGAACCTTCCCCTGGACCCCTGATTCCTGTACTTGCTAGGGTGTAACACTGGTCTACTCAGAAGGCACGTGCACATTGTATGTTTTATTTGTAGCTCATAGGGAAACATGGAATTTAATACAAGGGATTCTTCCAAGATCATGATTGCCTTTCTCTTTATAGTTTGACAAATATGAATTATGACAAAGCTGACTAGTTAAATTAGTCCCTTTCCTTTACTATTATTTCAAAATACTTTCAAAAGGTTTCAGGTTGAAAAATTATTACAAATGTTAAATGCAGTGAGCATTGGGTTTGTTCATCACACAGAAATACACACCTCTATTTGTTATGGATTTGTGGGTTTTTTAAGATTTATTTTAGTTTTTGATTATGTTTATCTGTTTGTGTGGGTACTTGCATATGTGAGTGCAGCTTCTCATGGACTCCGGAAGAGGGCAGCAGATCCTCTGCAGCTTGAGTTAGAAGCAGTTGGATCTGCTGTATGTGGGTACTGGGAACCAAACTTGAGCCCTCTGCAAGAAGAGTACGTGCTCTTAACTGTTGAGCCATCCTTCTAGTCCCTGCAAATTTATTTTAAAATGGTGTTACAATCTGTGTATTCCAATTTAGTATCCCAGGTATTTTCACACAATGCACAATGTACATACAGCTTATATTGATAAATGTCTTGTTACAGTTAATTACAAGCAATTGTTCAAAATAACCCAAGTCAGGGAAAAAGGAAACTAACTCCACAGGTTCCACTCTCTCCAGATGTAGGTGCTGTTTCAGATGAATGATAGTTTTTGGAAATTTTGATGGTTTAGATCTGAAATATTCCTGCAAAACTCAAAATTTTCAGGCTTGGCCCATGACGCAACAGTGTGCAGAAATTAACGGTGTTCAGACTGGTGCTTTTGGAATGTGATCATGTGAGCTCTATCTCATCAGTGTGTCAATCTATTGATGGGTTCTTTATTTCATGGCGTTACGGAGAGGTAGTGCCACCTGAGAAAGTAGGCTATTTGGGGATTGTCCTGCAAGAGTACACGCTGTCCCAGAGGCCTCCTCAGCCCCATTAACTTCTGGGCTACCATGAGGTGAGGTGATCAGCAGTGCCCCACCATACTCCTCATGAGGTTCCTCCTCACCGTGGTCTCAGAAACAATGGATCTTAGAAACAATAGATCAAAAACGCTGAAATTGTGATCCCAAATTAATATTTCTCATTTAAATTAGTTTTTTTTCAGATTATTTGGTCATAGATGGATGATGGTTAACACAGAAGCCTACATGTGGAATGTTGACAGAGTAGAAGAAATAAGCATTTACCTTTTGTTTGCAATAATGGGTAATTACATAGCAAACTTCTTAGTAGATGGCTTTATTTCACAATGAGCAAAGCATTCTTTCCACTGATTGAACTTGGTGACAGCCTCTGTCTTTCGGTTCGTGTTGAGAGGGTCAGTGTTTGACAAGATCTAAGTTCTAACACTCTTTCTCTGTGATTGTATAGACTAGAGAATCCCCTTCCTTCCCTTTCTTTACTCATATGCATTGATTCAAGATTTAAGCAACTATGAGGAGCCCTGGGATGTCTATTGTTTCCAACACAGTGGAGGAAGCAAGTGGTTTCACTGTTGTTTTCTCCCACTCTGGTGGCGTTTTCTTCTGCTGGAAAAATGTTCATTTCCCCACCTCCACAAACCAGCTTGAGAGTTCTATGGTGCTTCTCAGCTCTACTGGATCAACTAGAGGTCCTTCAAGAGTGGGTCCTCCCTTTCAGATTTGTCAGGGCTTAAAAAAATTCTAAAAGTTGATTAGTTGCAATACAGTGAATACCAAAGCCAGGAATAAAAGGAATGAACCCAGCCCTTAGTGATAGAGGCAGGAAGCTCAGATTTCAAGGACAGCATTGGCTACACAGACTCTACCTTAATAACAAAAAAGTACCTACCTTTTCTGTTCAGAGTGTCTTAAATTTTCATGCACTAACCAGATTATTTTTCTCCAACACTGTGATAGTTAGTGTTGTCAACTTGATTAAATAAACAATCACCTGGGAGATATGTCTCTGAGTCTCCCTGTCTGGGATACTTTGACTAAGAGACTTGATGTGTTAAGACTCTTATTAATTGTGGGTAGGACCTGGGCTGTATAAGACTGGAGAAAGGAAGCTGGGTACTCGTAAGCATGCATAGACTACTTCATTGTTCTTGGTTGTGGATGCAGCGTGACCAGGTACATGGGCTGTGATGTGGAATTATGAACCAGATACTCCCCTCCTCTCTTGACTTGTTTTTGTCAGGAATATTTTCACAAAGACAAGAAAGAGGCCAAGATAACCATGAAGTGCTAGGAAGAGAAAAAGGCTCAAATCTGTGAGGACTCTACTCCAAACTACTCACATTTAACAACTCACTGGACACAGGTGAACTTCTGAGAGGGTGCAATGACTTAAGGATTTCAGCCTTCTTTTATGTTAGCTGGGAATGGGAGGGTAGTGCAAGTCTATATTACTTGTAGAATTAGACCGTGATGCTTCACTCTGGAGAAACTTCAGGAAAGTGAGATACTATTAGCACAAGGTAAATGTATTAGTGAACTTTTGTTGTTGTGCTGAAATTTGATGACCAGCATAGCTTATAGAAGAGTTTATTAGGTCTTACAGTTCCAGAGGGGTAAGAGTCCATTGTGGTGGGGAGACATAGCATAGGGTAGCAGACATTGGCAGCTGGAGCAGGAAGCTGAGAGTTCTCATTTCCAGGATGCAGAGAGAGGGAACTGGAAGTTGTGGGAGACTATGGTATCCCAAAGCCTGCCACTAGTGACATATTTCCTTTAGCAAACCAGCTTTCTAAGTCTCCCCCAAAGAGTGTCACCAACAGGGGACCAAGTATTCAAATACCTGAGCCTATGGGGGACATTTCTCATTCAAACCAGGGTTTGAGGTTATTCAGTGTATTATGGTAAAGCTATATCTGCAGTTTATAGGAAGATTCAATAAAGGATGATGGTCCATGCTCATCAGAGGAGTTCTAAATTGGATGGAAAATGTAATTGGGTATATACAGCCTCACCATGGCCCATTTTTTATTCATCCTTTGGATGAGATCCAACTATTGATGTTAGCCACACAGTTCATGCTCCATTGTTAAAACTGTTTTGAACCACCACTGCCCGATCTCTGTGAGTCTGTGAGTTTGAGGCCAGCCTGGTCTACAAGAGCTCGTTCCAGGACAGGCTCCAAAGCTACAGAGAAACCCTGTCTCAAAAAAACAAAAAAACAAAACAATACAAAACAACAACAACAAAAAAAATCCAAAAAACTGTTCCTGTTTTGAATCAAAGAATTAGATAGATCTTTTTTCTTTAAGTAAGTCTGCTTTCTCAAAATGTAATAATTAATTCACCTTAAGTGAACTCAAGGCAGAAAAAAGTTTTGGGTGTGCCATTCTGAACGGGAGTTACAAACTTTGTTTTTAAGCTCGCAGGTTATACAATGTATTATATGTTAAAGGAAAATACATATCAGAAGATTTCATTGCAAAGTTTCATACCCAGACACTATTGCAATGTGCTGTTGTCAGGCCAATGAAAACCCAGGTGTAACCAGTAAACAGTGGCCTCGTAAACATGTGAGGTCAATGCTGTGCTTCTTGGTTCTTTCTCGTGGTGTTTGACCAACAATGTACTTTTCATCTGCACATGTTGTTTGTGTCACGAGGTCCCCTGAGCAATGGGGCAGCTGCTTGTGTCGTGGAAGATGAATACATGATGAAATGATTATTGTTTCAAGTTCCTCAATCACTTCAAGGGACATTTGCAGCGCAAACAGATGATGTAACTCAGTGTATTTGCAACAATACATCTACAAGGTGAGTCACACAACGCCCCAGGATGACATTAGCACCACAAATACATTGCCACTGAAACCAATATTGTGAATGAAATCTAACTAGGGCTCTATAACAAGGATGCTAAATTATGTTTTAAGCTAAAGTGAAATTCATTTTTTAAGGGAACGTACCTTATTTTATTTCACTAAAGCGCTTATTATTGCAAACTTCATGCACATAAAACACACTAATAAAATTTCTTTTGGTATACTAGCAGTCTGCATTACACAAAACCGATAAAAAAAGAGATTAAAAATTAAACATTTATGACCCCAGGAACTGCTGAACACACTATGCAGAGAACATCTGTAACCATAAAAGCCAGACACTTGAAGTCTAAATTTGCCTGTTGTGCTTACTTAATTACTCTACACAGTAACTTGGGTCCAGACAGAGCAAGGAGTGGATTGTAGAAAATGTCATTCCCTAAGGGTTTTCCCCATGCAAATTCAGGAGGGAAAGCTTCTCTTTCCCATACCCAAGTGTGACTTCCATTATTATTAAATGGAACCGTGTATACTACTAGGTGATGGTATAACGGACCCCAGAGAAGGGAGAGAAACAAGCCCTTAGATCACATCAGCAGTATTATTTAACTTCCAATTTTTTAAACCTGGGAAAACAAGGAATACAACTGGTTCTTAATTAACTGAACATCACAGTGTACAATACTTTCCTTAATGAGCACAGATTCACGACCATGCTAACCTTGGTTTCATCCACCTCTGTCCACACCTTTTACCACCAGGCTGCCAGTTTCTATTAGCTAGAAACCATGTTTTTGGTCATCATTTTTAATAGTGTTTATCACAGTAAGGGGAAAATTCTTAGTATGTGCTCATTAAAATTAACTAAGGCAAAATAACATGCCTTTATACTTGATTATGTGAATAGATTTGTTATTTTAATTCTGAGTGGCAGATTCAACATTCTAAAACTGTTCAGTTTTGCTTAGGTTCCTAAGAAAACAAAACGTAAGTTGTCTGAATAAGGAAGTTCAAATGCAGGCCCTGATTGATTCCGTGCAATATGAAATCCTGATTAGCTCACTAAAGAATTAGAACACTGGAGGGCAGAAGGATGGCTTAGTAGATAGAAGCACTTGTCACACAAACTTGAGACCCTGAATTGGAATCCCCAGGACCCCCATAAAAGTCCGGGTAGCTAACCTGTTCTGTGCAGTAGAAACAAAGGGACCCCAAAACAAGGCAAAAAGTGAGGGCTGAAACTTCAGATTGTCTTCTGACCTCAACAAGTGCACCCCGGTATCTGAGCCTGCATGTCTGGATTTCCACTACACAAACACAGAGGCTCGTGCATGCGTGCACACACACACACACACACACACACACACATCACAGAACAGCAGTGAGCCAGAAGAGCAGATTTTAATACCAGTTCTGGCAGCAAATATTTATGCTGCCTCCAATTCTTTTGATCATAGCTCATTAATTATCATCACTTGGGTTGAAAATACCTTTCTCTGAGAGCTTCAGGAAGATGAAGTAAGACAATAGGCGTGAAACTATTTTCAATGTAGATCCCAGATGTTCGCAACATCCCCATTGTCTTTTTCGGGACTCATTTTCCAGCTATTGACTGAATTACAGGAAACACATCTGACATGGTTTATCCAGGGGCTGAAAGGCAGGGTCCAGGCCTCCTCTTGGATCTGCTTCTAGAAGCAGAAGGAACTTTGCAAGTATTTTTACACAGTGGTACTGGGTTGTTAAAGAGAATCCATTTTTGGAACAAAGTTGAAGGTCATCATAGAGTGATCCAGGGTGAGTTACTGGAGTCATGTACTGAGACCTGTAGAACACATCAATGCTACACACAGAAAAGTAGCTGAACTCTATAAGTCCTTACCTGGAGGTCCTTTGTTCTGTAACCTTATTCACTGAGAAGCTATGACCTAATAATGGTGTTCAGAAGAGTGTTTGACTGGAGGGTGTCTCTACTAGGTAGGATTGCCTGGCACATTTCTCTGCTTTCTTCCATAACAAAGAGGGCATTTTAGATAAGCTTCCCCAATGTAGGTCAAGATGATGTAGCACACAGATTGCAGGGAATGCCAACTTTTCTCACAGACACATTCAGAAGATCTGGAGATTCTAGAAGATCCTGGGCCCCCAGCTTTGGTGACTTGTCCCAAAAGCTACAGTGTCTTTCAGATGTACCAAATTCTCACCTTGTTGAACATAAAAATCTCAAGTCTTCTAAAGTAGAACTTGGGTTTTCTTAGATCAGAGTTGCTAAACCATGGGTGTGAATCATCTATACTCACAGGGTGTTTTGTTGTTGTTGTTGTTGCTTATTTCTAGTATTGTGCTTTAATAATGACTTTTTTTCCACTCTTTACTTTTAAACAGTCACCCCTGAAAAATTGCAACACACATACAAGTAACATTATATGGACAAGCTATGTATACAAATACACACAGAGAGATCTATATGCACATGCACATGCGCATACACACACAAATACAATGCATGACTTGTTTTAAGAGAAAAACAGCCACTGGATGCTACTTCAGAGATACTGATACAGGGTTTCTGGAATGGGCCTGTTTCTCCTGTTTCTATCAGATGGTCATAAGAGGCCAGTCCTGGAGCCTCACTATTGCCTTATAGAACTATAAAACTCCTAATTCATGATCAGGAAGAGAAATGTAATCAGGAAGTATGATGTATACTGAGCAATGCCCTGTACGTTTTATTTGCATAAGTTGGGGGAAATGGTTGATGGGAGGAAAAGTCAGAAACTTGAGGTGGGGAGACACAAGTATAGCCAAAGATGAAAGAAAGTTCATGAGGTCAGGAAAACATCTTCATAAATGAAAAGAAGGAATAAGAAAGCAGAAACCCAAAACACCGGAGAGAGATGCTCACATTCTGGACTTGGTGAAGGAGTTAAACTGAACGTATGCATCAGGGAACACTTGTCCCAGAATGTTTCTGCCACCTCCTCACCTACCTTTGTCTAGTATTCCTTTCTTCCTTCTTTACTGTCTCCATCCCTCCCTCCTTTCCCTCTTCCTTCTCCTCTTCTCCCAGTTCTCTTTCTCTCTCTCTTATTTTGGAAAGTGTAAGCTGACTTCCAAATATCTATGTAGCTGAGGATAACCTTGAAATTCTGGTTTCCTCAGCCTCCATCTTTCAAGTATTGGGATTATAAACATATATTACCAAGTCCTGTTTGTGCCGTGTTGGGAAATAAATCCAGAGCTTTGTGTATGCTAGGTTAGCATTCTGGCAACAAAGCTGCTTGGCTTTGACTTCCTTGTTAGATACTTGTATGATAAATTCTTGTCTTCATAAATTGAGTGAAATTGCTTAGTTGTTCACCTTAAAAAGTAAAATATCTAGACTGTATAAGAGGCTCTAGTTTGTATAATAAATAATGTAGACTTCTGAATGCAGTGCATTTTTACTGTATGCTTTGATACTAAGCATGATTAAATATTGCTATTTAAACTTCAAAAATACATCAATGTATTTTTTTATCAAGTCCTTAAAATTGCATAATTTTATCTAGCAGGAAGGAGATTTGAATGAGCATATTTTCAATTAAATCTATTTCTTTGACTATGGATATGTAATGAAGACTCATATTTAGTGTTTATTTTATTGGATCTTTGAAAACACTAATTCAAGAAGGTCTCATTACTGACTGTACATTTCAACAGAGTTCCCTGACATCAATTAGTTTATAGCATTTTATTAGCAGTTTTATTGAGTTGTAATTCCCACCCTATATAATTCACCCAGCAAAACTACACAATTTGATGGGTTTCAGTATGTTCGAAAACATGTGCAACCATTACCACAGTCAATTTATAAAATATGACTATTTCATCATTTAAAACAGAAGGCCTGGGCACACTAGCACCATTTCCTCCCACCCCTGTGCAATCCTCAATCCTTAGTAACTGTTAATTATGTTTCACGTGGCTTACATGTCCCCTTTATGGACAGTGTATAGGAAAGGGATCACGTAAAATGTATTTGTTTTTGTGTGCTTCTTTCATTTAACATATTGATGTGTTCTGTTTCTTCCTTTTCTTTTTTTAAATTATAGTGTTTTGTTTTCTTTTACAAATTAGGAAAAATTAGGAAGATAAGCATTTATATGAGTTCTTTTTTTAATATTTATTTATTATGTATACAATATACTGTCTGTGTGTCTGCCTGCAGGCCA
>LOJH01009913.1:20860-32182 GCA_001685095.1 Ellobius talpinus
TCTCTCTCTCTCTCTCTCTCTCTCTCTCTCTCTCTCTCTCTCTCTCTCCTGTACACATGCACTCAATAAAGTGATCAATCACATGATTCAAAGAATATGCTGAAAAATTCTTTTCAATGCATAAAATCTGATTGTAAATTTCAAGAGTAGCAGAGTTATTTAATTGGAATAGAACACCAGGAAGAGGCCTTCCATATGACCCAGGATTAACTTCTACTTATGGAGATCAACCTTCCAAACTTACATCACCTATCAAAGATTCTAGGAAATGTTTGCGATATTAGGGTTGTGATCTTTAAAAATTATGTGATCTGTAGGACCAGAAAAAAGCATGATTTTAAGTTGCAGTTGAGGCGTGAGAATAGAGAATAAAAAAATTGCAAAAAGTTCTTATTCTAGGTAGGATAAGAACATCAGTTATCATAAAACTAGAACAAGTGAGAGGACAGCGAGGGAGAGTTGACCTGATGGTTTTAATGCAGAATTTTATCAGAACTTCCAAGAAGAGCTGATACCTGTACTCCTTAATGTGTTTCACAGAATAGAATCTGAAGAGTCATTGCCAGCACAGACTTCTAAGGCACTGTCTACTCGATTTCTCATGAAACCTCAGCTTCATCAGGCCCAGTTCCTGCTTTCAAATGATACTTTGTCCTCATTCAGTTCATTTCTCCCCTCAAAAAGTTCCCTATTCTTGTTCTAGCCACCCTTCAATAACTAGAACTGAATGGCTTCTAGTCCTTAATTCATCTAAAACTTACTATAACAAATCCATTTCCCCCTTATATAGACAAGGCTTCAATTCTTGTCTTACTTAAGAGAGAACAGAGTTGAGAGCTGGGGATGGCAAGGATGTAGGAAAGAAAATGGTTTCCTTCTCAGAGTATGTGAACCTCTATCCCTAAAGGAACAAGAATCAAAAACAAGGGAGAGCTTCCCAAGTAACTCATTATCTGTAGGATCTGAAGTGAGCTCTCCCCACCCAGTCATGGAGATCAATGGTGGTGGTAGGAAGTGTGGAAAGCTGCTGGTCCCCAGGAGAGGAGAGGTGTGGGAACTGCCTCTGTTTGTGGCACTGTGAAGTAGCCAAATGAGCTCCACGGGCAAGAAAGGTGACTCTGGGGAAAGAGTTCCTTGTTTGGATACTGTCCAGATAGTCTCTAATGACATTACTGCTCTCTCTTAAGTGTGCCAGACTGCAGAAGACATAAAGTGAATGGGCTACAGTATGTATTAAGGGACAGCCAATACTAGCTAAGTCCAGCCTCATAACATGTTAGATAAATAACAACAGAAAGCTATTCAGCATCCTAAAATTTTATTTTCCTAATTTTTAATATTTATTAATTAGAAAGTGAGTGGTACACTGTTCACAGTAATTTCTCCATAATTGTTGAGGGAGGGAGGTTGAAAGATGGTTAGGAAAAAGGGGAGGGAGAAAAACAAGAAAAAAGAACAAAGTGAAGTCCATGCTTGCCTCCGATGATAGTTAATCTTGACTGTCAATTTGACATGATCCAGAATTATCCTAGGAAACCATTTTCTGGGGATGCTGGGGAGCGAGTTGCTAGGAAGACACACTGTAACTGTGGGTGGCACCATTTCAGGGACCATGGTGCTGGAGAATCCAAAGAAGAATGAAGCTGAGCAGCTAGTGTACATCTCTCCCTACTTCCCGACAGGTCAAGTAATGCGACCAGCTGCTTCCTGCTCCTGCAAGTATGGCCTCCCACCATGATGAACTGTACCCTAAAATTGTACCCCAAAGTAAACCTACTCCTTCCTTGAACCACTTTTGTTAGGTTTTAAAACTCACAGCAAGAAGAAAGGTCACTAGTGCACCTCTACACTGTGTCCCTGCTGGGCCAGCACTGACTGACCCTGGGTGAGACCCAACATGCAAAGGATGGTATTCTCTCTGGTGAATTATCAGAGCAACATTTCCCAAACATTGCTCTAAGTGTACACAGCAAAAGACTGAGTTCACTATATTTTTTTCCACCTTTGTGTGAGAACAGTGGGAGCTGATGTTTATAAAATGAGAGGATGGCAAGCAGTAAATATCACTTGTTAATTTCAGATTACAGTGGAAGGAATAATAACGAATGAAAGGCTGCTCGCTGGCTCTTATTTACCTTACCCAATAATATATGAACAAAATGTAGGTGATAAAATTAGAAGGCATCCCATTTAAAACAGTTAAAAGGAGCGTTGTATTGTTTACATGCCAAGTAATTATCTTGCAGAAGTCTTCACTACAGGATATTATTGTGACAAATAGCTTCGACTAAGAATTAGGCATTTATAATAAGAACAACAGGTGTAGTCACAACATTCCAATCGAAGTACAAACCCTTCCCAGCTGCATAAGGCTGCATGCAGGACGCTTACACTGCAAAAGGAAAGAAAACAGAGCCTCAAATCCAAGGCTTAGCATCTCTGTTTCCCGGACACTCTCAGCTCAACTTTGATGGTATAAGAGGAAATGGACATTCCGTTCATATGCTTTATTTTTTCTATTTCAGATAATTTCCATTTTTGTTTCAATACTTAAAAATATTACATTCACTCTTCCTTTAGGTGTTTTGTCTAAACTGGTTCAGAGAGAAAGGCACATCTAAAACTATGTAGCCATTAAGGGTAATGAAAGGGTTGCCCTGCTCACAAAATAAGATGAGTCAGTCTCCAAAAATATTGGTTGTAGCATTTCAAATTATTGGCTACCCTGAAAAATAAAAGTAACTGAATCTGTCTAAGTTGCTATATCTTTTCTTCTAATATTGTTGTAGCCAGTATAAATAAGACCTTTCTCTAAAATATCTGAATTTAAAGTCTATTAGGGACATCAACCAGCAGTCTATATAATGGCTGACTGTTGAAATAACTTTTTCCCCAGTGTCATCATGGTACTAACATACACTATAGACCAATAAGAACTTTTGTTCCAATCAGTAGCTTGGCATTGTAAAAACTGCAACAGTCATAACCCAAATCCAAAATACTTGCATTTACTGATCTATAGTCTGTTATATTAATTTAGAAAAAGTTATTTATATATATGGATATAACTTGACTAAGCCTGGTTTGCCTAAACTGTTACATAGTTAGAATTACACCTTATACGAAGCAATAAAGTAGTTTATCCAGAAAGCTTCTTTATATTTATGAATGGGAAATGTAATATACATACAGAAATGTACTTGGTATTAAGTGTGGATTTGCATAATTCTTTAAGTATGCTTTTAATATGAACCAAATGAAAACAGCATTCTGCTTATTAGGTTGTTTATAATACCTTTGCATTCTTTTCGAGTATGTTGTTGTTTTTCTTTGCTAAACAGAATGCAAAGTCTAAGTAGTCATCAAAATAAACTGACTTTTAACATCTTTAGCACATTTTAAAATTTGTTCTATAGCTTTAGGAGTAGGGCTGAGTCTATAAATGAACCGTTAGTCATGGATATAAATATTCTTTTTGTTTTTAAAGATTACTAAGAAGGCAAGGGATGAGCAAGGACTCTATTTCCATATTCTGGAATATTTATCAAGTGGATTTCAAAGCACTGCATTTTACCAGCCTCCCATTTCCTTGGGAGCCATTGCTAAAGGGCAAGTTCAGCATACAAATACACACACACACACACACACACACACACACACACACATACCCTATAATATCTCAAGCTCTTTCCCCTGGGTATTGCCCTTTGAGATCAACAGAGGTATTCTCAGAGAAAAGGTGAGCCAGCCTAGCATACATTTCTCCCACTGGAGCTGATCTTCCCAAGTTCTACAGCCCTCCCTCAGTCAGCTTCCTGCTTCATTAGGGTTTTCTAGATCCGTTTCCAGTTGTCTGTCTTTCCCTCTTTGCTCTTAGTTCCACAATTGCCTTGTTTGGATAATCATTCCTCACACAAATTCTAACCTCTGGTCTCCTCCAGTTTTGCTTCTAACGAAATGTGAGTCTTGCTAGTGATGCCAATCCATCTGTTTGTGATTAAATCCCTCCCGGATCAAGCAATCTAGTTTCTGGGAATCTACCCCCAAGGGATAGATGTTCATATGTCAAAGAGATATTCATAAACCTACATTCCTTGCAGCACTAGTCACAACTGTCAGTGTGTGGAATCAGTATAGGTATGCATAAAGGGATACATGGATAAAGGAAATATACTATTCAGTATAACTACAGCATGACCTTTTATGAGATATCTAAAAATGTTGGACTCATAGAAGCAGTAGCAAAGTGGTAGTTTATGAGGGGCTGTGAGTGCCGTTTGGGGAAGGCTGGAGAGATATTGGTCAAATCTACAAAATTTCAGTTGGATAAGAGGAATAAATTCAAGAGGTCTATTGTACAGTATGGTGACTATGATAAAAACAATGTATCATGTTCTCAAAAATTCAAAAGAAGAATCAGAAGGAATTAATAGAGTGATAATGAGCACAGGAAAAATAAATAAGAACAAATGCCATTGATGGCACAGGCCTGTAAACTCCATTAACTGGAAGACTGAAACAGGAAGATCTCACGTTGTTCAATGCCTATCTAGACTACTTAGTTCATGCTCTCTCTGGGCAATTTAGCAAGACTCTACTTCAAAACAAAAAGTAACCACAGCAACAATTACACCAAAGGGTTACAGATGTAGCCCAGCGGTAGGGTACTTGCTTAGCGTATGCATGGCACTGAGTGCCGCATGGAGTGCTGCTGTCTGTCAGTCCCACAAGCCGTCTGCTTCGGGCTAATGACCAAATGGCTCCACTGGTGTAACTATGACAAAGCATCAAGTCATAAATTAAGACCTCTGAAAAGACTTTACATGACATATTAAACAGTTTGGCTAGGGTCTGGGGCAGTGGCGAATGGGTCCGTCAGGAAAGCAGCTGCCCTCCAAGTATAGAGACCCAAGTTTGTTCTCCAGAACCTAAATGAAAACGCTGGGGCATGGTGAAGGTATAGTTTTGTAATTCCACTGCTAAAGTAACAGAGACTAGTGGATCCCTAGGGCTTATTGGCCAGCCAGGCTAACTAAAACTCATCAATCAATAAAAGCAACACATATACAGAAGGACATCACCTGCATGCGTGTACACATACATACATTTGTGAACACACACACACACACACACACACACACACACACACACACACACGTCCTCTCCTGTATTCAGAAGCTCTAACAGTAAAGCCTGCATTACTCTCTAAGGTACAGTTCATTTGCAAGCTGGGCAAGGGCCTGGAGGATTAAAGGAACACACAAGAGACTTGAGTCGTTGGGGAGGAGAGAATGCCGAATGCGCTTTATTCAAGCTTAGGAAAACCTTGTATACCTTGGTACTGCACAATGGAAATCCCCCCAGTCAAGTGGAAAATTACCAGGCCCAAGATGGAGTAAACAATGGCCTATAGCTTACCACCAGCGGGGCAGAGGGAGCACAGGAGCAAACAGGATGTTAACCTGGAAATTGCAACAAGATGTTTGGCCAGAAACTGCAAGCTATCCTCAAGATGAACCCCGGGAGGTGGGGTACCCATGGGCCCTACAGTAAAGTTCTTTCATATCCAGTGGGTCTTGTGGAACATTTTTGAAGTTTTCTAGAAAAAGGAAGTAGAAGAGTTTTGGAAAATGTTGCTGTCATGCAGATTTACACATGCCTTTACCATCTCTTATATGCGCCGGGAAAACATTGAGTTTATGGTACTGGATGTTTGCCTTGACCTAGCTTGTCTCCATACATTGTACACAAAGGCTGAAATGCATCTTTGTAGAACTGTCCACAAGACGACCTGCACTTCTGGTATAGCACAACTACCTCACTCGTTACTCTAGTCACTCAGAGTCTAGCTCTACCTCTGGTACATCAGACTAACATGAGTCATCCAAGCAGGTTTTGAAACCTACCTGAGCATTACTATGCTGTGGTGGACACAAAAGACAGTTTCTAGGTCCTGTGGAGATGTCATATATCCATCCTGCATCTGAGGAATTATGACAGTATGAATCTGCAAGGTTTCCTCTGTACCACATAAAATATATGTTTTAATATTTAGTCTGAAGCTTGTAGCACCACTATGAAGGCTAAGAACCTTTATATAGTAGTTCCTGACTTATGGAAATAGGTTATTATGGGTTTGCCTTTGGAGAGATGCTCACCTTTGATTCTGGTCCAATCTTCTCTACTACCTGGTTAGGTGTTGTTCTAGCTCCGATTTTGTTGCTTTGGTGAAAAATCATGCCAAAAACAAACAAACAAACAAAAAACCCACAGGGGGGAAAGGATTTGGATTTGTTTTAGCTCCCAGTTCCAGTTAGAGTTCTTCACAGCAAGGGAGTCAAGGTGGCAGGAACACAAAGAGCTAATCACATCACATCCATATGGAAGAGTAGAGAGAGAACACATGCCAACATCCGTACACGTGTAAGAGTACCCTCTCTACACTTACACAGTCCAGAATATCCTACCTAGGGAATGGTGCCTCCCAGGGAGGCTAAGGTCTTCCTACATTAATTGGCAATTAAGACAGTTCCCTCCCCGTAGACATGCTCACAGGGCAAACTTATTTAGATAATACCTCACAGAGCCTTTCTTCCCAAGTGATTCTAGATTGAGTCCAATTGATAATTAAAACAGTCACAGCTGCTGTGTGAAAAAGCATTTGCCACACCCTGTCCCCGCCATGAACTCTGTTTCTCCTTTTGGTTGTGGTGGACTGCAGGCCTCTGAAACCCAGAGCTAAAGGAAACCCTTCTTCAATTCAGTTGTCTATGTCAGGCTGAGGAAATGACTCAGTGGTTAAAGGGCTTGGTTGCCAAGTAAACAGAGGGACTTGGATTTAGATTCCTATCACCATGGAAAGGCCAGGCATAGCAGTGCGCATCTGTAACCTTATCACTAAGAGTCAGAGACAAGTGGACTCCAGGAGTTCACCAGTCAATCAGTTTAGACAAAGCTACTAGCTCAAGGTTCAATGAGAGACTCATCCCCTCTCCCCCAAACAAGGCAGAAGGTGATAAAAAGAGATAACCAGTGTCAACTTCTGCTCCCCAAATGTGCACGGACCACACACGTACACACAGACTTCTGTCAAAAGTTGTTTCTGTCCTGTATTTGTCACAACAAGAAAAGTAGTTAATGTGGAGGTGAACACGCACTTGCTTACCTCATATCCTGCCTCTCGGGAGTCCTGTTCTTATCTTAGTGGACAGAAAGTTGGCCATGGGTCAGTGATAGAGTGGTTATATTGACTTTATCCTGAGAGCTATGGAGGTAATCCAAGGTAGAGTGGTAACTCCACTAGGAGGAATTTCACACGTTGGGAAATAAGTAAGGCGTGGGAGGAAGATGTTTCTCAAGAGACGCGTGCTCGGCTTCTCAGATGAAGTCATTTGGATGACACTTCAGACTGCCCATCAGGGATGGATCCTGTACTATATGTAACGATGTCATGGCAGAAGCCTGTGGTCTGACATTCCAATATCCTCAGAACACCATGGGTAGCCAAAAGTAGAAGTGACATGTCTCTGGGTTTGAATTCTGTGCCAAAGGTAAACACTTCTTCCTGTACAGAGTATACATCCTGTATACAGAGCCACCATAGGGGAAAAGTCTGGAGAGACAATTATACACAATATATTTCAACCCACATGACGAAGCCATGTAGAGAAAAGAATTAGGGTCTCATTGTGGGGGACATTCCTACCTACAGGACAAGGAAGTCAAAGTCTCTGCCTCTCAGGCAGCTGCCTCTGCCCCAAGGCAGAATTGCTATATGGATGAACTGATACAGATGTGAAAGGAAGCATACAAACAGCTGTTTCATTTGCAGTCATCAGGCGCCGGTTTCACCTCTCTATCTTTGTGTTTGCAGTTAATTTGAACCATTTCAGATGACAAGAGGCCTTGCACTGAAACCATTGTTTTCCTGTGAGTAAAAACTGATACTCATTTCTTCTCACAAGACATTATGCATGAACCATGTATTGAAAGGAAAACCCCCCTCCCCTGCCACATACCCGGTAACACACACTAGAACTTGACTTATTTGGCAGATGAGTGAGTCTACATGCCAGGTGCTAACCTGATAGTTTTCCTTTTATAGAAAATCAGCCCCTTGGGGGGAACCAGACATCACACTTCTTGTATTGTCTAAGCCAGAAGGCCTGCAGGCCTGAAATGAAAGCACTGGATGGTCCATCTTGACAAGTCCCCATGACCTCATCCGCTTGTGTTCTCTAGCTGTCGGAGCTGAAAATACCTCCACATCCTCTGCCTCTCTGATGGAGTGCATCCTGCTTGCTGCTGGTTAAGGACTCTGTGCAGCAGGGCTGCCTGAGAGCATGCTTTAACCAGCTCACTGAGAAGACAGGGATAGATGTATCAGGGAGTCACGTGATACTGAGAACTTTACATGTGTTATTTTACATTAGTCTGAATGCAAACATACGCTGATAGCTTTATCCCCTTTCTACCACTAAATGCATTGATTACTTTTCTCATTGCTGAGATTGCAATGTCTGACAGAAACAATTTTAATGGAGAGAAGGTTTATTTCGGCCCATGGTTTCAGAGGGTAAGTTTATCATTTGTGGGAAGGCATGGCAGAGCAGTTCCATGGAATCGAGAATGCGTAGCAGAGCACCTCAGGCATGGTGGACCAGGAATCAAAGGCTTCAGAGCATTCCACTTAATGTCCTCAGTCTACAAGATAGAAACATCATCCAAAGGACCCATAGTCTTCCGAAGAAGCGCTACTTGCTGCTGAGATCCACGTGTTCAATCTCATGAACCGCTGGGGGACAGTTTGCATTCAAACCATAAATATAAAGAAAACAAAGGTTTTCCTGGGTTTGGAAATTTTCTAGAACTTTCACAGGCAGTAAAACCTGAAATTGTAATCCCACTTGTTTGGTTTTGTCGTTTGCATGGGTACTGGACAATTTGCCTGTCTCTCATGGACACCCCAGTGATTTTGTTTCCTATGTGCACTAACTTCAACACTAACCTCTCCTGTACATGATTTCCTGCACATTAAGCTCTCTCCCTCAGTCACCTTCCTCCCTCGGTGTGAATCTAGATCTTCTACTTATTGTCAGTAGCTTGAATCTGCTTTCTCAATACGGGCTCCCTCATTCATGAGACAATGTGGCCAATATCTCTTTTACAAGTTATTAGGGGACAAGATGAATCATTTTCACATTTTACTTATTGTTTTTGTATGCATAATGTTTGTATGCAGTGCACATACCACAGTGTATATTTAAAGGTTAAAGGATACCTTGGTGAAGTTGATGCTAAGCTTCTACTTGTACATGGTTTCCAGAGATTGAGTTCAGGTCGCAAGACTTGTGCAGTAAGTGATTGTACTGTCTGTGCTAAGCCACTTGCCAAAGACAAAATGTTTTATGTAGTTTTCTAATGTTTTTCACTCTCTTTCAAGAAATGCTATTCTTTAAACCTCTTGCAGGTGAGTATCCATAAACTAACTTACAAGAAGACATACTGGTGTGAACATAATTCAGACGAATAGCCTAAGACACATCACTTTTGTTGAAAGAAAACCTTTCCTTCATCATATTGACTTCAAAGACAGAGGACTGGGAATCAACTGACAACAAAAGAGTTGCCGGGCAGTGGGGACGCACACCTTTAATCTCAGCATTCTGGAGGCAGAAGCAGGCGGATCTCTTGTCGGGCCTGCCCTGGTCTACAAGAGTTAGTTCCAGGACAGCTAGGGCTGTTACACAGAGAAATCCTGTCTCAAAAAACCAAAACAAAACAAAAAAGATGAACAAAGGAGTCAAGACTGATTTACACATATATTTGAATATCCATACAACAAATATTCAACTCTGGATCAACTGAAGGAAAGAGAGGTTGATGATTTTGGTCTATGGTTTGAGGTGGTATAGTCTATCATGGTGGAGGAGGTATCATGGTTGGTCACTACATGGTAGTGAGAGGGGGCTGAAACTGTGT
Organism: Ellobius talpinus; assembly: GCA_001685095.1. Lineage (NCBI taxonomy): Eukaryota > Metazoa > Chordata > Mammalia > Rodentia > Cricetidae > Ellobius > Ellobius talpinus. Next base: position 30,842 of record LOJH01009913.1, read on the forward strand.
GCTCATACATCAAAGGACTGGTATATAGAAAGATACTGGATACAAGTAAGTATTAGTTATAATTCTCAAGACCGGAATCTCCACTCCTCCAAATAACCACCTCCTCCAAGCAGACTTCACCTCTCTCAGGCTCCACAGATTCTCAGGACAGCATCACTAGCTATAGAACAACTATCCACAAGCATGTGCTTATGGGGAACACTTGCTTTCAGATCATAATGATCCTAGAAGACTCAATGATGAAAAAGTTTCCATATCATCTTCACAAAAAAAGCCACCAAAATGAGAGCACTTGGAGCACCTGTGGGAACCTATGCAAGGTGTGTTGAGGTTTTTATGCTGATGAACAGGTCCACCTTCACTCCTTGGTGCTAAGGGTCAGTCTATTTTCAAACAGGAAAATGGTCAATGGAGGCTCTGGTTTTTAAAAATATGTAGGAAAATTTAGATGTCATGTCGTTTTGTGTACTCTGATTATTAGGAAGTTTCTTGCTTAAAATAAGTTTAGTTCTTCCTTTTCCAAATCTTATAATCCCTCAGAGTTGGGGCAGAACTATAGGGAATGGAATGGAGATAGAGGTATTAAGATTAACACAAGAAAGGAACCACTTCGCAGAAACTGGAAACTTCTCCCCACCAGGGCTACAAGTAAGAGACAGAGCATGTGGTTCAAAAGAAATTGATATACACATGTCATGAAATACTGCTTCTACTTAAACGGCATATAAAATCACAGTGTGTGGGTGTGACGGGGTGCCGAGGTTTTGAGCCTTGGACTTCTTCAAGCTCTCTGACCCCTTTCCTTTCTTGGGGATTGATTTCTTCTTTCTTAATAAACTGTTTCCATCACCCTCCATGTGTTCCTGGTCCAATTCTTTGTTCTGGAACAAAAGAAGCTGGAAATTCCAATGGGTACCCCTACACTCAGTTCTGTGCCTATAACAGAATTACCTCGAATGCTTGTTAATACAGGGTTCTGGGCATGGGACGGATTTCCAGAGTTCCTGAGCTGCTGGGTGGAGATCGGTTCCTTAAGTAACAGCTACACATTGGGAACCACAGACCCACTGTACCTTTTTGCCTGCCAAATGGAGATAAGGCCTCAGATATCACTGATAGATACGTATCTTTCATGCAGCCCATATCCTGACACACTAGATACTGTGATGTGGTAGAAAGTGCACATAGGAAGTCTTGGATCCTGCATCCTGCATGCTAGCCACACATTTTATTACTTGGACTTTTGATGCTGGATTAAACAGATTAGAAACATTCCTGGGGACTTGTATTCTATGCCCGTGTGTGTGTGTGTGTGTGTGTGTGTGTGTGTGTGTGTGTGTG
>LOJH01009914.1:16802-27960 GCA_001685095.1 Ellobius talpinus
ATCTATCTATCTATCTATCTATCTATCTATCTATCATCTATCTATCTATAATTTGTTATATATTAACACATATTCTTATCTTGACACATTTATATATAGATGATGCCATTTTATTAGTTTTAGGAATATGTTATACTAAATTTCCAGGCCCAAATCCTTAACTTTTCCAATTTGCTTCCATATGTTCTTTCCTTCTATTTATCAGGTATCCAAGTACATAAAACTAAATGGTTGGGGATTTGACCCCTGAGTCTCTACTGGAAGGAGAACCCCCTGATCAGAATCATATACATTGAAATCTGAATGAGAGAGAAATGCATTTTGAATAAAGCACTCAATGTTTGGAGTTGCATTTCAAAGAATATAGCATTCTTTTAAATTTTTGTTAATATTTATGTGTATTGGTATTTTGTATGCATGTATATCAATGCATGACATGTGTGCCTGGTATCCACAGAGAGCAGAAAAGAGGCATTTATTTCCTGGAACTGAAGTTGCAGATTGTTTTGAGCTTCCATGTGGGTACTAGGAACTGAAACCAAGTCCTCTACAAAAGTAGAAAGTTTCCTTTAACCATTGAGCCAAATCTCCAGCTCCAAGCATATGATATTATTCACATAGACATAAAACACAGTATGTAGTATAATTCTGGCATTTGAGAATATTACAAAAAATAAAAAAAAATTTGAATCTTGTTGCTTATCACCCCTCATGCCAGACTCTATAGTCTTGCAAAGAATTTTAAGTTTATTTCTCTGTTCCTTTACCATAGTCTTGATTGTATAATTCATCGACTATCATATCACACATTGTAACTCTTCATAAGCAGCCTTGAAATTAAATTTATTTAGTCCTATATTAAGAGTAAATTATTTGCCTTATTTAAAATCAGTATTTTGAAAAATTTCTTGATTTTAGAATTTGCTACATTTACAAATTTTTCACACTTTAAAAATATTTTTACAAAATTTTTATTTCATTTTAGGGGTTTGATTGCTTTGCCTGCATGTCTGTCTACGTACCACATGCATACAATACCCATGGAGGCCAGGAGTTAAAGATGGTTGTGAGCTACCATGTAGATGCTAGGAACCAAACCTGGCTCAGTTTAGTTAAGAGCTCTTGGTTAAGAGCACTGGCTCTTAACCACCAAGTCATCTCTTCAGCCCCCTTGAGAGCTTTTTCTATTAGTGTTTTTATTTTGTTTTTCTCTTATTAGTATTTTAAAATTTTAATTATTTTGAAAGCAATATAACTATGAAACCACAGATTTTAAGTTTTGTTCATTTGAGGGTGAGAATGTACTTTAAATATTTGTCATTATCTTTTGTTATCATCTGAAAATTTCCCATTTTGTATTATAATCTCATGGCAAAATATTTCACATTTGTGAGTGGGATATACCCATGTAGGGAAATCTGTGGGGATCAGAGGACAACTTGTGAGAGTCAGTTCTATCCTTCCATCATATGGGTTCTGAGAACTGAACTCAGGCCTATAGGTTTCACAGCAAGTACCTTTACCCAATGAGCCATCTCACTGGCCATCCTGAGGAAATTATTGTTTTATATGTATTTACTTCACCCTTCACTTTTCTTACTAGTTTGTTTCTACGATTTGTTTCCTCATTTCCTCTTTCTCGGTCCACTTTTTACAATGTTTGTGTTGAGAGCCACACATACAGATATCTTGAGTGTCTTACTAATGTTATGTTCTCTGATTTTTTTTGACTGTTTCTCAGACACAGTAGGATTGGTTCACACTGCATCAATTCATGATTTAAGCCTTTTGGAACTCTCTTGACAGCTAATTGTGTGATTTCTATTTTATCAAAGGAAAGCAGATGGAGATTAACTTGACTATTTCTTTTTTAAAAAAATGCTTTCTGCTTAAGTTTCTTGATTTGAAAATGATAATACACATTCTTATATATGTTTTGGATGATAAGTTTCTATAGGCGGCTTTGGTTTGTTTAAATGTTTTATACTAATATAACATGTTCTAATTTTGGAAATATTCTGAATTAAGTTACCATCAATTTTGTTTTTGTTTTCTCATAATTTATAAACACTAAAATTCTGTGAAAACTTGGGATAATAAAGAGCCAAAGAAAATACGGTCTAACTTTTTTATTAGCTCTCATTTCCAGAATTCTCAGTTGTATCGAATTGCAAAGCCCTATTTTTTATTTACTTTTTAATTTTCTTGCATATATTTATTTTATGTTGAGTATATATTTCCCCTCTCTCCCTCAAACTCCTGACCTCTCAGTTGTCAACCCATCTCCCCTCCTGTTAGGTGTTTTTGTCTCCTTAAGCAGGGTTGCTTCAATTTCTGTATCATATATTTCTGTGTACATGTGGTTTTATGTATGTATTTAAATATCTAAGCATCATCCAGACATGGTAGTATATATTTTAATCTCAACACTCAGGAGACAGAGGCAAGTGGATCTCTGAATTCCAGGCCAGCCATGATGACATAGTGAGACTCTATCTATAAAAGATAAAACAAAAGAAGACAGAAAGCAAATAAGCCAAATTTCTAAGAACACAAATAAGAGTAGTTTTATTTTTCTAAGATTTGTTTAAGTCACTTAGCAGATCATCTCCAGTTGCATCCATTTTTGTACAAAGGACATAAGCTCCTTTATTTTTGCCTAAAAAATTCCATTTTATATATAAACCACATTTCTTCATCCACCTTCTGTTTTTAGGTACCTATATTGGCTCCATTATTTAAATATTGTGACTAGTGCTGCAGTAAAGACTGATATGTAAGCATCTCTGTAGTGTAGTGACTCAGGTATAGCTGGGCCAGATGGAAGAGCTACTGTTAGTTTTTGAAGAAACCTACACACTCCTTTCCAGAGTGCCTTAGTCTGGTTTATATTCCTTTCAGCCCTGTTTAAATGTTCCCTTTTGTATTCATCCTGACAAGCCCTTGTTGTTACCTTTTCCCCTAATGTCTGGCATTTTGATTGGAATAAGACAGAATCTTACTGTAGCATTGGCTAGCACTTCTCTAATAGCTAGGTGATGTTGAATACTTTTTTTCACATGTTTATTGGCCATTTGTATTTCATCTTTTGAAAACTGTCCATTTCATTGGCCCATTTATTCACTGTAACATCGTACTTGGTTTCAAGCTATACTACAGAGTTGTAGTAAGAAAAGTATCATGATTTGGCATAAAACAGACATGTAGATCAATAGAATATAATAGAAAATCCAGATGTAAGGCCACAGAGCTACAGTCACCTGAATTTTGTCAAAGGTGCTGTCCTAGATAGTTTTATGTCACAATGGTTTATGACACAAGGTATAATCATTAGAGGAAAGAACTTCAATTGAGAAAATGCCTGCATAAGATGTGGCTGTAGGCAAGCCTTTGAGGCATTTTATTAATTAATGATTGATGTGGGAGGGCTCAGACCATTGTGGATTCTATACCTAGGCTGGTGGTTTCTAGTTTTTATAAGAAAATGGAATGTGCAAGCCATGGAAAGTAAGGCAGTAAGCAACATTTCCCTATAGCTTCAGCATCAGTTTCAGCCTCCATGTTCCTACTCCATTTTGAGTTCATGTCCTGATTTCCTCAATGATGGCAAGTGATGTGGACTATAAGTGAAATAAACCCTTTCCTCCGCAACTTGCTTTCGGTCATGAAGTTTTTTCACAACAAGAGTAACCATAACTAAGACAGAAATTGGTGCCAAGATAATGGGTGTATTGCTATGACAGGCTTCACCATGGTTTGGAGAGGACTGTAAAAGGACTTTGGAACTTTGGGTTAAAAAGCCATTCATTAAGTATTGTGTTGTTGGCTAGCCTCAACAAAAATACCTCTTACCAGGGTAGGGGTGTGGGAATTTAGAAATATAAGCAAAGAATATAAAGACACATGGGAAATAATAAGACAGAAACTATGGAACAGTACAGGATAGGCATTCCAGTGAATATTAAAATTTGCCTGCATTTACTTTTCCACAGCTTTTGTACCCAATGTAAACAGGAGGAGAAGGTAACAAAAGACTTTATTAACATGATACAAAGAATAACTCATGCAGTCAATGGCTTTATCCCTCTGAGACATCATATCATTAGCATTCTGTTGTCTAGGTAGCAAAGGTGCTTTAGTGAAGGCAGCCACTCCCCAGGTGACCTCATAGTTACAAAAGAAGGAACAGAAGTACATTTGCATATCCTGACCANCTTTATTAACATGATACAAAGAATAACTCATGCAGTCAATGGCTTTATCCCTCTGAGACATCATATCATTAGCATTCTGTTGTCTAGGTAGCAAAGGTGCTTTAGTGAAGGCAGCCACTCCCCAGGTGACCTCATAGTTACAAAAGAAGGAACAGAAGTACATTTGCATATCCTGACCACTTGTCAGGATGACATGGACTTATTTGAATGTGCTATTTTAATGTTAAAAGAACCAAGCAATCACATCCTGAGCTGGGACCTACAACTTTGTTTGTCAATCATTTGAGCAATCAGACAAGTTGGAAATGAGCCCACTTTTTTGGGCCTCTACAGTGTTGAGAGTACAATGGAATGTTCTGTAGAAACTAGGAAGATCAGAATGTTGAGAGCACTGAAGAGGATGGAGGCCTGACTTTTGAGGTTTTGGGGGAAGTTTAAAATCACTGTGGGCACATTGGCTATTTTGAATTAAGAATCTGTAGTTCTGGTCAGCTGGGGCTGAAGAGTCAGTTGTTATTAACTAGAGCCTAACACCACTGAAATGAAACCTTTTTGTTACTGGGACAATTGATGCTGGTTAGCTAGAACTAAGAAATTAGTATTAGTAGTAATTAAGAAGAGACCAGCATCATTAAGTTGAAATCTTTTGGGAAGTGTTTCCTCACAGTCAGCATTCAGAAGCTATGCTGCAAAGGTGGTCAAGGTTGTACCTTACACGGACAGCTGAACTTGATTGTAGTATGAGTCACCCAGATGGTACTGGTTTTAGCAGCATGAAGGAGTCATGGAAAGCAGCTGAGGCTTGGCACTGTGAGAGGCCAAAGGAGGCCATTGGTGAAGGTGCAGCCTTATTAGCAGTAGAAGGCCCAGGATTAAAAGGAGTATGCAAAAAAGTTGAGGCTTAGCACTATGAGGCAAGCCCAGAAGATCCTGAGTGAATTCCAGACATTGAACATTGTGTCATTTATACAGTTGGACTTGGATTTTGCTTTGTTCAGTTTGTTACTATGCCCTGATTATTCCCTCTAATAGTAAGGAAGTACTTAATTTATTTATTTACAGGAGCCTACAGTTGAGAGACCATAGCCATTTTTTTTAAAAAGAGAAAATTTGCAGTTTCATGAAGAATTTAGATTTTAAAAGATTGGATATTTTTGAAGAGACAAATTTTAAAGTGTTTGAATTTGTAAGGCTGTGAGACTTTTTAATTTCATAAAATATTTTATATTGTGATATTTTTATTAGTGTGTTTTCTTGGGGATGAACAAGAATGGAAAGGTTGTAGTTTAACAGTGATGCATTTGTGTGTCAAGTTGATGGGGTGCCAGCTGTTCTGGTTAGTTATAAAAGCCATCTTGACGTTCCAGAGCTACAGAGAAACCCTATCTCAAAAAAAGCCATCTTCACACAAGCTAGTCATTGGAGAGAAGGGAGCCTCAACTGAGAAAATGCCTCCATTTATTAGGCTCTAGGCAAACTGTGGGGCATTTTCTTAATTAGTGATTGATGTAAGAAAATTCAGTCAATTTTGGGTGGGGTCACCTCTGGGATGATGGTCCTGGCTTTTATAAGGAAGCAGGCTTAGCAAGCCAGTAAGTAGCACTCCTCCATGGCTTTCACATCAGCTTCTGCCTCCAGGTTCTGCCCCGTTTTGAGTTTCTGTCTTAATTTCTTTCAATAATGACCAGTGCTGTGGAAATGTAAGCAAACCCTTTCCTCCCCAAGACACTTTTGGTCATGGTGTTTTATCACAGCAGTAATAACCCTAAGACAGATGCCAAAATATACGTCAAGGAAAAATGACAGCCTGAAGGGACACTAGCCCACTCAAGTATGAGGCTCTAGCAGGCCTTGCCCTTTTCCCCAATTCCTTCTGCCTTGCTAAAAACCATTAGATCACATTCCTGAAGCTAGCCACCAGGTCTTTTCCCTTATTTGACCAATCCCTCCTCCAAAGTTCAGCAATCAGAAGCCTGCTTTGGCTCACCTAATTAACACACCCAATTAAAATTAAACACCTCATCCTGACACAGAGTTTCTCATTTTACCTATATAAATGGCCATTTGCCTATGTGCCACATCTTTCTACACTCTATCCAGTGGTACTCCTTTGTCCCTCTAGGACAAATACCCCTGTCCCCTTTGCCTGGTTCCTCTCCACTTCTTCCTCTTCCCCTATCTCCTATCTTTTCTCCTTATCCCTGCCTTCTGTCCCTCTGGGGCAAATAAATCTATCTACTTTGTCCCTCTGGGGCAAATAAATCTATCTACTTTGTCCCAGGGGCCCTGAGCTGATACTTTTCCCTCCATTCATGTAAAAGAACGAAACTGGATTCCTGTGTCACATTTCCCCAAATTCAACTCTAAATGAATCAAAGGCATTAACTTGTAAGATGTTAGACTATGAACCCATTAAAATGTAAAGAAAAATAGGGAAATACTTCAAATTACAGTCATAGGCAAGGAATTCCTCACTAGGACTCCAGTTTCCCAGGAAATAAGGACAAGTATTTGACAACTAGGACCCCATGAAATTAAAAGGCTTCTTTATAGCAAAGGACACAGTTAATGGATTAAAGAAGCAACATATAGAATGAGAGAATAGCCTTCCTTTATATGCACAATATGATTAAAATCTAGATTTTGTAATGAACTCAAAATACTAATCAAGAAATGGCTGTCAGTGGTACACAACTTTAATCCCAGCACTTGGGAGGTAGTTGCACATAGATCTCTGTGAGTTCGAGCTCAGCCTGGTCTACAGAGTGAGTTCCAGGACAGTCAGAGATATACAGAGAAACCCTGTTTCAAACAAACAAACAAACTGCCAAAAAATACAAAATAAGAAAGAGATAACTGGATGCCAGGGCTGGGAGGTACTTAAAAGCACTTGCTGCTCCTGCACAGGACCCAGGTTCGGTTCCCAACATGAACTTGATGTCTCATCTGGAGTCAAGTTTCAGGAGATCTGATGCCTTCTTACAGCTTCCCTGGGCACATGATACACAGGTATACAGGCAAAACACCCATACAAATAAAATAACATTGGGAAAAAAATCATAAACAAGAAATTGAGGCTTTGTAGTTTAAAGATTTAAATCTGAGAAAATATTTTTAAAGTATTTGTTTTCCAAGTCTATCAATTTATATTGTCCATGTTATAAAAATAAATAAAGCAAAATATATGAACATAACACAGTGATAGATGCCAAATACAAATTAGGGAAATATAAATGATGATGGATGATAATAATAATACCTACACTAGGTAGGATGGAGTTTGTTATGTCAGCCAGGGTCATGTGTCAAATGTTAAATCTCAGAAACTTAAGGTTATAATACCTTATTTATTACTCAGCACTCATATTTAGTACAGGGCAATCAGGAACCCTCTACCACATAACTTCTAAGAGATGCAAGCCTGGTCAAACATACTATTTTGTCATATGGCCATTTCGACATAGGTCCAGATTACCAGAGCAGAGGAAGAAATCAGAGGTCATGTAGTGGTTTTGTTTGTTTTTTCCTGTTTATCTATGTAAGTCCTGATACTTCTATTTATACAACATTGGGTGGAGCTATTCATGTAAATATGTCCTACTGAATGAAAGCTGGGAAGTCAGTATCCATGAGTAAAAGAAGTGAGAATCTGGGATGAATCAGCACTAATAAAGTATCTAAAATAGCTAACATGTACAGACAATTCATTATATATTATTAATTTTCAGACTTCCTTTACTAGCTACATAATTTTAAGTGTCTTTTTTAAAAGATGAGGAATGTTAACTCTAAATATATTAAATAACTGAGATAATAAATAAAAATTCCAGAATTTAAAACCATATACATGCAAGGGCCATGATCACATTTATTATAACATTTACCTTCTAAAAGTAAATACTTATCCATTATGTTAATTTCCCCCATACAATAGAATATAGGTTTCAAGGAATATTTTGTAGCATTTAGGGAGGTTAAAAAATGATGAGACTGTCTCCTTTGTGGTTGGTTCAGAAACCATGGCATCTACAATATAAATGATCCTTGTGTTTGCCATTGAGGCTAAATGGAATCTCTACCACTAACAGGGTTAGTCCTGTGCTAACCCTTGTGTTTGTTTTGATGTTAAAATCCCTTGCTTCTACTGTAAGCCTAACATAATATGGTAGAAAGAATGTAGGTCTGCTGGCTGTTCAACATGGACTTAATTTTAAGCTTTAACATTTACTAGATTTGTGACTTTGAAAAATATTAATTGATTAATTGCTGCATTTTAAATTTATAAAATGGAGACATTAATGAAAGGTATGGTACCATTTTGGGGGCACTTATTTTATTTCTATCAGTGTGGTCAATGTTTTAGCTTCAGAGACTTCTAGAAGCAGTTTAAGGGAGGGAGTACTGATTTTGTTTAACAGTTTAGAGAATATACTGTATTATGGTAGGGAAGACATAGTAGCTGAAATGGCTTGGTCCTTGGTGTCAGGATCTTGGAGGATCAGCTTCTTACAAAGTTCAGACAAGGAAACAAAGAACAGACAGAACCTTTAATATCCACCCGTTTCCCATACATTCCACAACCTCCCAAAACACTGTCACCAGCTTGGAAATCTGTGGTTAAACACAAAAATTTCTGAGGGGATAGTTCATGTTATGCCAACGAAGCAGGTACTATTACCCTTGATAGTATATGTGAGAATTTAGAAGATTTGTCAAGGTTAATCCCCCTAAAATGGACTGAAGATTCAAACCTAGATTTTGCAGACTCCAGAACCAAATTCACTACCTTGGAAGACTATTTATTTTTGTTATTTTGAAAAGGATGCAAGGGGGCTGGAGAGATGGCTCAGTGGTTAAGAACACATGTTCTTACAGAGGCCAAATTTGGTTCCCAGCACCCACATGGTTGTCTCACAAACATTTACAACTCCAATTCCATGGGATTTGACTCTGCTTTTTGACCATCATGGGCACTGGACATGAACATACCACATATTCATGCAGGCAAAATATTCATTCACTTAAAAATAAGTAAATCTAAAAAAATCTACGCACAAGTTCACTTTTTCTTTCATTTTTACTGATAATGATAATTTGGCATTTGGTAAACTATCCTAGTGTCTCAAGCTAAAGCCTTATGTTTGTAGGCTAGCCTCAAATTCACAGATATACCTGCTTCTGCCCATGAAGTGCTGGAAATAAAGGCATGTGCCGCCCACCTCTTGTGTTTTTATAAATGCAGTCTACTTGTTTGTTTGGTCTTTCTAGCATTTCAAAAGGCTTTCTACTTTTCTTTTCTCTACTGTTTTGAGTTTACATCTATTGTCTACTTTGAATTTTTCTAGCTCTTTATTTTTTTCATACAACCCACTGTCTTTCAGTAGTCCTTTCTGTAATGGTTGTCAATAAATATTTACTAAATACCAACAAAGATACTCACACATGCATATATTATTTTGCTATATCCATGACTGCAAGTAAGTAAGAAAGAATATGCAAACAGACTACATATAACACATAAAAATCTAACTATAATACATGTCATACTCTCACATGTCCTATTTAAATTTCTTATAATCCTGGGAAGAAACCATTGCTATATCTATTTTACCAAATAAATTATGGGAAAATTACAAAATATAGTGCTTCAGAACATTGTGCAGTATGGACATAGTGACCATCTGGTTTGAACAGACCATGTCCTTACATATTTGGGCATGTCTAATCTCTATATTCTATTCTATTCTTCTATGATGTCATTTAATTAACAGTGTCCAGGAATTCAATTAGTTCCCCAATTTTAAAAAACTCTTTTCATATTTTGAGCTCCCTGTTTAGGACAAAAAAGAGAGTAGGAAATATCAATGGAGGTGAGAAAACAAGATATTTAAAGATATGCACTCATTTGTGAAAAATCCATTTTTTGATTTAGTTCATGTATGAGTATTTTTCTCACATATATGCGAGTGTCTGGTGTCCATGGAGGTCAGAAGGGGATTTTGGATGCCCTGGTATTGAAGTTATATATGGTTGTGAGCTGTACTCTGGGTATTGAACTCAGGCACCTTGCTAGAACAAAATCCTGCTAATATTATACCTCACTAATTTTTTATTTCACAATGCAACACAGCTAAATAGACCAGCCTATTCTTAGTCTTTACCTAGATTAGCCCTTACTCACAAATTTGTATCTCTTCACATGCAGAGGTTTCCCCCCCACCTTATCTTTACACAGTTTACCTGTTAATCTGGCATTAGGAAAATGTCTTCCTTAATGGGATTAGTTTCCTGCCCATATGTATCAGCAGTATGTGATTATCTGCCATCCATTTTAAGGTAGGTTTACTCAGCATTGATGCTAGAAACTGATCATATAAGACAAATACTGTATGTAGAATAAATAAGCAAACATCATTCTCAGCCTCAAGAATATCATTTGCTTCAAATCCTCTCATTCTTGTGCATTTCCTCCTTGATCTTGGACACACTTAGTTCTTCCACTGCTATCCACCTCTCCAAACCTTTATTCATACATTACAGATGTTTAAATTTTTGAGACTTTCTTGTGAATTTTTCTGCAAGTTCACTAATTTTTTTTTGGTTTTTGGTTTTTGGTTTTTGAAGAGAGGGTTTATCTGTAGCTTTGGAATCTGCCCTGGAACTAGCTCTTGTAGACCAGGCTGGCCTCGAACTCACAAAGATCCACCTGCCTCTGCCTCCCAAGTGCAGGGATTAAAGGCACGCACCACCACCACTGCCCAGCAAGTTCATTAGTCTTAAGAGACTCACCTGGAATGGATGTCCACATCTTAGTTACTAACAAATCACTGTTTAGGGAGGCAGTAGATTCCTTGAAGTAATTATTTTAGGTCTTGGAAGACTGGTGATATTTTGTACTATTATTGATAATTATGTAATAGTAGTAGAAGAATGAAAATTCTTTT
>LOJH01009915.1:774-15955 GCA_001685095.1 Ellobius talpinus
AGTCTATTCGGAAAGAGGAAAGGGACACAGCATAAGCAGGGACGGGGACGAAACAGGGGAATAAGTGATCAATATAACTGCCGTACATTATAAAGAAGCATGAAATATAATGAAATCCATTGTTTTCTACAGTAACTATAAGCTACTGAAAAACAGAATCATGATGCATTTTCACAATCCCTGTAGGTGTATCTAATGCAGGTAGCTCATGAGTTTCACAGGTTCTGTGTAAAATTTTCTTCACAGGCTCCTGCTTGAACTCTTAGCTCCTAGCTGGTTGTGCTAGTTTGGGACGTGGCACCCAGATGAGGTTAGTGGATGTCTGGGGTAAGCTTATAGTGTGGCTTGTTTCTTGTCCTGCCTTTGCTTCCTGATCCTATGGAGATGTGAACAAAAGGCCTCATGCTACTGTCTCCACATCTTACTGCCATGAAAGACCAGAGCCTCAAACCCTGAGCCAAAATAAATTTGTTTTCCCTCAAAAAAAAAAGCCATTCCTGGGACCTTCTCCTCCTTCTCTCCCTCCCCCCTTTCTCCTTTCTTTGATTTCTTTCTTTTTTCTTATTGGATGGAACAGAGCTGGAGGGGCTATAGTTGTGCATTTCTCTGTCTTATAAGAAGCTCCACAGTCTGATATTCCTACTCTGGCACTCACTCCCACAGAGGTTTCTGCTCGGTGTCATAGAGTTCTGCTTGGTTAAAACTAGGATTCCCTGTATCTATTTATCCCCCATAATTTAGAGGTGTCTAGTTTACTCTATAATTCTATTTCTTTTTTCTTATTTATGAAGAACTCCTGATTTTTAGTTTAGTTAGACTTTTTACTTACACACACATACACACACAAACAGACAGAAAGGGACACTGAATTATTCTGGGAATTTTAAACTTCTGTATTGCACTTATTTATAATTATTAGTATCTCTGTGGGTGTATGTGGAGTGGATGTGTGTGGCTGTGTGCACACTACAGCACGAATGTGGAGGTCAGAGAACAACTTTTGGAGCTGGTTCTGTCTTTCCACGTTTACATAGGCCCTAGGATCAAACTCATGTCTCCAGGTTTATGTGGCAGAAAACTTTACCCAACAAGTTATGTTACCATATTCTGACAGTTTAAAGAAAACATTTTTTTATCCTTTTTAGCTTTCCTTTTTATGTTCCTTGTCAGGGGTGGTGGCATGTGTATATATTTCCACATTTAAAATATTTTTGTTATAATAATTTGGCTAAAGAGAAGCCTGAAATTCAAAATTTAACCAGAAACATGTTCAGGAATAGTGTCCTTAGGAATACATTTTTGAGCAGTGATTGTTAAGCAGTATTATTTAAAGCAAACGCTTCCATTTCCAAGACATTCTGCAATCCATGGGGCATTGTTTTCTAGGCACAGGCAGACATCAGCTGTGCAGGTGCTATTTGGAGTGCTGGAGGGACACAGTGTGTCTGCCCTAGAGAAAGGGACCATGAAGAAAGTGAACAGAAGTATTTCCGAAGCAGTGCTTAGTTAACTGGACAGAGTTAATCAGACAGAGTAGGTAGGCTTCTTTCATCCTTTATTATTAGCGTGGAGATTTTTGAGCTTCATTATTGTATCTCCCAAGAGGCTGCAATAATAATAAGAGCAGTGATAAGGGTAAAAGATCAAACCAAACCATTTCAGTATCAGTACTTCTTCTTAAGGAAAAAAAATTCCCCAAAAGAACTTCCAGTGACATTTATCACAAGTGACTACAAAGAAAAACTGAACATTATAGGAGTGCAGTTCCACACACGTAGTAGAGGACACATGTCTCTATCTCTACTCACAGCCGGCACATGCTAATAACGGGGTCAACAATTCAATGCATGCTAGGCTTTTGTAGGACCTGTTTAAGAGGGGAAGCAGATGACTCGCTTACCGTTTGTTCTGAGAAGTGTTCTGTTTATAGATTTGATGGAGGGACTTTCGTTCTTACTATGTGTTATTACCAAGGGAGATATTATCTGCAGGGGTCGCTTACTCTTATGTTCTCAGCTTCTCCCATGAGTCATCTCTTTCTCGGGGGAAATCCCACACAGCCCTCTTTATAGAATCTTACAAGTCCTAAGACTTGATTCTCAACGGCCTGGGCTCTGTTTACAAATGTTCAACTTGAATCACTCTGATTTTGGAGAGAATCAGAGCATTTCAAAACTTTTTGGAATTGCAGAGGGGCTGTATTTGGGATCCAGCAAGCAGTGTGAGACTCCGTTTCCTCATATGTGAAATGAAGAGGTTGGACTAGATACTTTTAGAGATTTTCCCCAGCATTTATATGAACTTACTATTCATATTTAAACGATACCTTAAATTTTTAGTTCTTCAAATTGTTTTAGAAAATGTCATAGAACGAGATAAATATTTTTCATGGTTGTTAGAGAGGGAGGATAAAATCAGTAAAGGAAGAGTGATAACTGGGTGTGTTGTGAGTTTTCTTTTTGTCTCTACTGTCTTCTAATTTTGTTCTTGAGTTCTCCACAATCATAGCATCTAAGGACACCTAGGGCATAAAATGCCGAGAAATACCCTCCTCCTGAGCATCCATTAGCCTTTTGTTGAGGCTTCTTTGCTAGTTTTAGGAAGCTTGACATAAAGGTGAAACTAAACCTAAATGCTTTTGTCCTCAACAGTTAGCCCTGCCCAAAAGGATCAGACAAACAATTCCTACCCTGGCCTCCTCACAATAGAAGTAGATCTGACTTCACTCTTTGGACAAGAGAAAAAAAAATGCTTACATGAAGAAAGCATAAAGGGCATTGGAAGTTTTTTTATTCCTACACTTCAGTTGTGTCTGGAAGTCGTGCGTTTCAAGAGGAAAGGACGGGTCTCTGAGCCATAGTAAGAACAATATGGCCGCGGACCTCAGAGCCCTCAGCCAAGAGTGTCTTCCAAACCGCAGGGGAGAATGCCGATGGCAGGGACAGGTTGAGAGCTGTGCCTGGAGAAGTGGTGCTAAAAGAGAAGCTTTCACCCACGCCTCCGAGATCAACAAAGCTCCACACTCATGGTCCTTTGTCCCCGTTTTTCTTCCTGACCTTACAAGCCCTTACATTCAAGTTTCCATCTCCAACTTCAGAGAAGCTAAGCTAGGATGTCCCAGACATTCCAAATCGAAGCACATTTCCCTACACAGACTGGTTTTTATTGTAGTCTGTTCTGCCTTTATTTAACTACGGGAAGGTCAAGATAGTAGCATTCACCAGCTTTGGGGGTATCAACCTGGCTTGTACCCCAGCATGTATGTCATGATTTCCGATCTCCTTCTCCTGCAAGTTGGGACTTCAGTTCTGACCTGCTGCTGTCTCTGAGGTAGGATGTGGCTGGAAAGTACATAAAAGCTGCAGACTGTGAATTATTGCTTAATATCTCTATAGTCTTGGGAGAATGGCTTAGTCTACTTGGTATTCCCTTTGCTTGGTAACAAACTGAAGTGGGGCCTTTCTATTAGTTGATAGTGACATGCCAAGCATGCCACAGACACGAAACACGAACACACACCATGTATTCCCTCCAGGACTTTTCATAATTCAGTTTGCCATGGTGACAACACCGTATAAAGTGGCCTTTCTCATGCAATCCTCTCACATTTTGCTATAATCTTTCTGAGAATAGGAGCCTTTGGAGACATATACATTTGTATAATAAAGGACTCTTGCATAATGAACAGACACATGAATAATAAAACGTTTTCCTGGTCGAGCAAGCTCTTTTCACTGTCTCCACATTTTTGAGTCCCCCTTGGTTTGCTGATGTTTCCCTGTGCCAACCTTACCCTGGTTAGAGTGACTAATCAAAGCTCCTTCAAGTCACAGGACTCATTAGCAGAATCCCTGCAGGGTGAAACCCTGCCCTTCCTCCTTCCTCACCTAGTCATGCTGGCAAATTGTAGGCACTTTAGTCAAGCGCCCAGGGCCCACACCCTTCTTTAGACTCTTCTTGGCCCCTTAGGCACAAAGTGTTCCAAAATCTGAGTCATTCCTCCCTGCCCATTTACACGCCTGGCTGCCGTCCAAGACTAAGATAAGAAACCACCCAGGTGCTGGGCCCCAGAAAGCCAGCAACACGGTGGTCTTGGCCAGCTGAGACCAAATTAACCTAGTATAGCATGAAGGAGGCCAGACCCCACTGGGAACAAGGATCGTCAGTCTCTTGTCTGTGTAAAAGTACTATATAACACTTGGTAAATCAATCATACTTTCTGTCTCACCCCTCATCATCCTGGAAGTGAGTGGGTTTAGCCAAATGACCACAGAGGCCTCTCTAATTCTCAAGACCCAGGATGGGAAATGAAGGGCAGGCTAAGGATTTCATGCACCTCACAGAGTAATGGTCTTTACTTGCCTGTAATAACCCCAGTCCTAGAGGCAGAAGAGACAGCTCAAGCTCACTGCTAGCAAGGTTTGCAATGCACATGAGCCATTGCCTTGGTTGACATCCCGCTCAGGCTTAGCTTGTACTACCTCAGCAAAGCTAATTCTCTGGGGTAAGGCTAATGTAGTTCCACGGAAGAGACAAGACATGGGCCGCACCTATTACTTAGATGAGCAGCAGGTTCTCTGTCCCGAGGAGAATCCATAGTTGCACCAATTCCTCTGCAGTCTGCCTGAAGAGTATTCAATGGCCATGCATTTCTGTGCTGTAGGTAAGGTGGAAATAGACAGCAGTTCCTGTGGAATGGGTCCTTAAGAACAAAACTAATCACATAGCAACAGTATGATCAGCCATTACTTATTATACACTGCTTCAAAGATTTGTGGGGTGGCTTTTTAATTCATTTTATTCTCATGGCCACTTTCTTAAAGCAGTATCATCATCCTTATACTGAAAATAAAAGGATGTAGTGAAGTTATAATGCCATTTGTACAGAATTGATGAACCGATTGAGTAACACTAGAGGACAACGGTCACTCACCACCTCTGTGGAGGACGTTAATCACATGAAGAATTCTGCAACGTCATTGATTGTGGTTTTCACTATGCTGTAGCAGCTGCGTAATGACTTCTTGAAGTTCTCCCTTCCAAGAATAAGAACTGGAGGTGGGGCGAGAGGAAATGAGCCGAGGGTGCATCACTCACTTGACCTTCAGTGCGGGGCCTTCTGAGCAAGCTGACAAGGGGCACTGGATTTGTCCAGGTTCAAGCGTGGCTTAGTCCCTGAATGTTCCAGAAAACCAGTCCCTGTGCTGAATCATCGGGTGGGGATATGAACTGGTGGTGACTGTAGGCGAAGCAGGGGAGAGTGCAGGGTTTGCACAAATGTGAAGACAAAGGTGGGAGAGTGGAGCAGCCATCATGATGATCCAAGTGTGAAGGATGATAGGCTGAGGGTGCTAATGGTGCAGAGTCCAGTCTCTGCTTCGCTCATTTCAGAAGTAATAGAAAAGATCATCCCGGGGTGGGGATCCTGCAAGGGCTTCTGTGCTCAGTCAATCTAAAACCTGGAGGGGAACTCACTGGAGAGGAGCAGCGGGGGTCTGCAGCCAGCACCTTTGTAGGGCCTCGCTTCCTGGGGTGCCGCGACAAGCTCTGCTCTTCCTTTAGAGCTAATGTTGGATCCTTACACAGAATACAAAGGAGTTATATGTGTGCATCTTTAAAAGAAAGAATTGATGCTGCAGTCACGGTCATTTTGTCATTAGCTTAAAGTCAAGGCCTAGAAGGCTCAAGCTTGCTGTTATGTCGCCAAAGATCAACTCAAAAAGACACGTGGATAAACATCCGGTGAAGAAAGCAAAACTCAACCGATGCTTTGATCTCTCAGCTTAATTCCAGATGTCAGTAAGTTAGCCATCCTTTAGCAAGGCCTCTGCCCAGCTGACTACCTCCGCCAGCATCAGAGTTAGGGTACTCTTTATCAGTCTTTGAATATCTATTAATTTCTACTGATTGAGCCTCCTAAATCTCCCTGAGTTCAATTTTCATTTCAGCCCCGCTTCTACCCCTTACATTCTCTTTTCTACTAACTATGGCAAAAGTTTTTACTTATCAGCCTATTCCAACGTAAACCGGGCTATTGACACATAAATTATAAATTAAATTACCACAACCTATGAAACCTTCTGTGGGTCTGTAACGCAGGACAAAGCTTCACTTTATTTTCACTTTTCAGACCTTGCTGCTTATCAATCTCTTTCATGTTCCTTGGCCTTGCTCAATTACTTGAAATCCCCTAAACCTGGCGTGCTCTCTGAAGCCGCAATGTCTCTGATTATATTGATTATGCTAGTCAAATCTTTCATGACTATGAGATGATGTAGCTGAGAGAAGGAGAAATAATTTAAAGGGAAAAAAAGATTGATCTGGGCTACTGGATTGAGAGGTTTGACTGCACTGTGCCTCAACTCCATGCGATAGACCTGTGGTGAGATGGACCATCACAGCCGAGGGACGCAATGGAGCAGAATGACTCACCCTGTGACACCCAGGAAACAGAGAGAAGGAGGGTACAGGGCACAAGATAGCCCCTGAGTGACCCACTTCCTCCAGCTAGGTGACTTTTCAAAATAATGCAACCGTTTTAGGGCCAATAACGTATTTAATAAATACGTTAGCGCAAGAGGGACAGTTCAGGTTCAAGCCATGCAAGTGACCCTGTCAAGTAAAGTCATAACTGACCTTTCTTCTTTTGACTATGTCCATTTTAGTTTTTAATAGAAATATGAAGAGGAAAAGTTATCACAACTATGATTATATGTAAAGGTCTCCTAGAAAAGAATCTTTGAAAAAAAGCATCCCCAAATCACTAGGTGCATTTTCCTTCCTCTGAGGAATACATATTTAAGTTTTTAATTTTTATTATGTCATTGAAATTACATATAATCATTATCATTCAATCAATTCTGGGAAGTTCAAAGAAGAAATTGTAAGAATTCCTAGCTCTCAAAAACAACATTATTGCATTGTTTACATGTCATTTTAGATCTCCGTAGACAGGTAGATAATCAAAACAAATTTATATGTAGGTGGACAGAATAGTTGAAGTAATTTTAAATGCTGTATTCACAATTTTGTAGGGAACTAAAATAAACGGTATTTGAAACAAATGGAACTGAAGATATTTAGCAGGCCCCTCAAATGAAATCTAAGGATTTGCTGATACGTATTTCTGTACCCTAACGTTTGCTAGGATGCACGTTCACAAAATAACATCTAAAAACTGTTTGTAGACATCTGTAAGTTTACCTAGCCAATGCCAATGTGCTCAGCCTTCCCTTCTAAGATGCTATCTATACTAGATATTGTTTAGCCTTTTCCAATGACATTTGCCACCATTATGTACACTCTACTATAACCTCCAGGGCTGACTGCTGACTGCTGACTGTTCGGCCACCGGGAGAATGGAGGGAAAGAATATTTTCTTGGACAACCTCTTTTTCTCTAGTTAGCAATGGCTTTCACTTAGGCTTCAGTAGCCAAATCCCAGCAGCAAGTACCCTCTCCTGCAGCCATGGGTCCCCAGGCATGGTGGTTATCTAATCTGTTTAGCAGGATTTGATACTTTATCATCCCTCTTTGTTTAACCTCAAACTTGTCCTCAACTTTGCAGCTTGTTTGCCACTAAGCGTTCTTCAGCAACAGTGTGCCATCTGTTTTCTGCTTTGTGCTGGCTGCTATGGTACCTAGTGACTCCTTTCTATGCAAATGACACTTCGTCTCAACATTGAACCAGGGATATGTAGACTCTGACTTTTCTGGCTGCCCTGATAGAGAGCTTGGCAATTGTAAGTACTGACTTTGATTTCTATTTATTCATTTATACACTTTTGATATGCCTTGACTTCCCAATAGGGAAGATGAATAATTTAGCACCCCTACAGTGTCTAAGAGTAGGTGTTTGTCAGTCAGATAGAGAGAGGCCTGCTGGCAATTATTAATAGAAAATCATCCAGCTGAAATTGTTTTTGACCTTGGTTTTCCATCAATATACTTTCCATTCTAGCTGAAGTTTTATCTTCATTACATATAAATATCTCTAGCATTAAATATTATTTTGAGCATAATATCTAGTACACATCACAAGCTTTTCCTCTCATATAAATGCAAAGTGTGATAGTTGGTGAAAGGTCTGTGGACCGCTAGTGCTAAGAAGTCAGACCACATTGGAGAGTTATCCTTCAGATGGCTGTAGCCACAGTGATCTGAGAACACTTATTTGGGGCAAATAATTAAAAAATATGTTTATTTTTCACACTGAAATCTGTGGAACAACCACATATAATATATATTGTTATGGCGCCCACCAAACCACAGTCCATGTGCATCAGGCAAGAGATGAAAATTGACTCTACTGAACTGTGACTTCTTTTAAATCTTCTCAGTTTTTTTTTGCCTGGAACGTGGGTGAGAAAGCTATATTTCCCTGAACTGCTCCTTCATAGGCCACACACAAATACAAGCTGCTGAGTTCATATAGTGTTGCTTCCCTGCATATGTATTTAGAGCTAACCATTTGCAACTGGATAACTTAGCCCAGTGCTTGTCCCTGGAGGAGACTGAATCTCCTATTCTTGAGATCTTTGTGTCACTTATGTCTCCTGTCCTCTCTCTTTCTCCCCCACCCCTCCATCTTTCGTGGTCTCCCTGCTTCCTGACTACCAGGCTAGTTCACCCTCCTGCTGCCATGTTATCCTCACTCTGACAGATTCCATCTCCCCCTCCCCCACAACTGTAGGAATGCTTAAAGTAGAAAAAGCTCCTGGTGGACAGAGGTGTTCTGATGTCTATGGGCCAACTGCAAGAATGGACATTGAAGGATGGGTCACCTTTGCTGGTACCCAGAAGAGTCACAGTGCTCTGCTGGGTGAGGTCTGCAGCCTCCCCAGGGACAGGATATTAGAGTTGGACCTGGACAGTTGAACCACATCTCTTCATTCACAGAGAAAAAGCTTGGATGAAGAGGAGAGAGGCCAACAACAGTGTGGCAGGCATAGGAGCTGTGAGCAGAGGTTCTGGGATGCCAACTGGGTCTGCCTGATACTGGGATAGGCTAAAGAATTTGCGTTTCCGTCTAAACCTACTAGAGAAGTGGGTGTGCTGTAAATAATTAAGACCGCAAACTTTCGCCTATAAATTCTAGGGCAAATTTGGTTTTGAATCTCAGTTTTTGCCATCATCAAGCTTTGTAAATGTGGGAAGATTATTCTGTGCCTAATTACCTGAAAAACAGGTATGCATAGTTATAACAATATCTCTAAGGCTTGTTACAAACATTAAATAAGTATAATAAAAAGAGATTCTATTTTTCTCTTCATTATTTATGGACTATGACAGGTCAGGGAGACACTTTCCCAGTCTTATAATGTTGAGAATAGAGAGATTCTAAGAGGTTAAGTGATGAGACCAAATTCACAACACTTCAGTACAGTCAAGAAATTTAGATACAAACACAGAAGCACATAACATTTTTTTAGTAATGCCGTGCTAAAAACATTTGTGGGCTGAGGACAGAGCATGTGTGGCCTTTGACGTCTCAGGACCACAAGGAGCAAAGGGAAGGTTTAAAAATATCTCATATTGGTTATAGCTTCAGGCCAATAAACATTTCCTTATTTATAAAAAACAATTTAAAAAATCTTTCTCTCCCAACCCTTGGGCACATCCCTTGTGGTCCACAGCTCCCAAATCTGTGGTGTCTAAGTCTTGCCTCTTGGCTTTCATACTTGTTATTTTTCTGTGTTTATGGGATTCTGATTCTGAGCAGTCTGTACTTTGTCCTTAAGTTTGTTTTAATGGATGCTAAGTGGGTGAGGCTCCATGAAAGAGCCTTTGTAAACGTCTCCTTAGCATTGACTTCCTTGGCTGTTGTTGGGTTGAGCATGACAGGGAGCTATTTCAGTTGTCTGGGTCATAGGCCACTCACTCTTTTCCATGTTGTTCTTTGTGTTTAGCTGAGTTTCTATGTCTTTGTGATGGACTTGGTTTGGAGAGTGAGTATCCTTTTGTTAAGCCTGAGTCATTCTTGCATCTGTTTATTTATATTTTTTCATCTATTTAAATAAAAAGAACAAAAAAAGCAAAACAAAAACAAGAACAAAACCCTTTCACCTTTGTTTTATAAAAAGTTGTACACCCTTATGAAGCCACCAGCAGGCTTTTACTTTTCATTTGAAGAGCTGGACAATTAAAAATGAGCAAATACCAAAAGAAATGGATTGGTGAGCATCCAGTATGTCAATAAATGGCTTTGAAAGATTAAAAACGGTATCTAGCAGCCATAGAGTTTTAGAAGGCACCAGAAGAAAGGGAAAAGAGCTTAGGGAAACAAGGGAGAGAGAAATAAAAATGTTGGGCTCTTAGCCCTGCCCCCTGGTGATCTCTTTCTGTGGATGGGACCATGGTCTAAAGTCATGTAAGACAATTTACAGTGTACACAATGGTTGCTGCCAGGTTGCATCAAGGTGGAGGAAGAGGCTGCACAAGGCTAAGATGAATATCTCCTGACCCTCCAGTTACCAGCGGGTGGAAATGGTTGTGTGACCCTGTCTAGATACCTAATATTGCAATTCTAAAATTTCAACAAGGGACTGGTTCTGCTACCTTTGAAAGTGCACTCTTGCCCACAGAGGGCCCATTTTGCTGTTGTTGTTTGGTTAAAAGTATATTATCAATCTACCTATCTTTCTTATATCTGTTCCTTTTCCACCGCCCTGAATCCTGATAGTCTCAACTGTCCTAATTAAAACTGTATTAGATGGTTCATTGCTACTAACATGGTTTTCTCTGGAAGTGAGTAGTGAAAGTTGAAAAACATTTTAACTTAGCCGTTACTCCTAGGGGATATTCTGGCCTTTAACATAGCTTGGCACTAAATATTTTCATAGTTGAACATGTAAAGTGGTATCCTTTATCAAGAAGTTCACATGTCCTCTTCTGCATGGAGGTAGAGGAAAGATTTAAAATATGTCATATTGGTAATAGCAGTTTCATGCCAATAAACATTTCCTTATTTATAAAAAGTTAAAAATCTCTAATTTACAACTGTATGTGTATGAGTTTTGATTTCATAAAACCATTGTATCACATCGTATAACTCGGTGCACATCGTACACTGTCTTAGTTGGGGTTTCTGTTGCTGTGATGAAACACCATGACCAAATAGCAAATTGGGGAAGAAAGGGTTTAGTTTCCACTTCAGCATTGCTGTTCACCGCTAGAGGAATTTAGGACAGGAACTCAAATCAGGGTAGGATCCTGGAAGCAGGAGTTGGTGCAGAGCCCATGGAAGAGAGCTGCTTACTGGCTTGCTTCCTCTGGCTTGCTCAGACCACCTTCTTATAGAACCCAGGACCAGCAGCCCAGGGATGGAACCACCCATCATGCGCTGGGCCCTACCCATTGATCACCAAAGGAGAAAATGCCTTACAGCTGGATCTCTAGGAGGCATTTCCTCATCTGAGGCTCCTTCCTCTGATGACTCTAGCTTGTGTCAAGTTGACACACAAAGCCACGCTGTATATATACATTGTAGAATTATGTATATGAGCTTTGATTTCAGAAGGCCATCATATCACAAACCCTCCTTGTAGGTTCTGGAACATCTTAATTATAGCAAGCTTTCAAATGTACTGTTAGTTCCACTTACAGTTAGCCTGTAGGATGTTTTGGGGTTGCTCACAATCAAATGAGCTAATAAACGGAGGGAATTGTTTGCCTTAATTTTTAGCTTTTTGAAAATTTCAGGTGCAAATTCAAAGAAGGGATTTTACTAATATTTCCAGCTAAATGACTTAGAGGATAAAAGACACCGGCTGCCAAACTTGGTGACCTGAGTTTGATCTCTTGAGCCACCTGATAGAAGAAGAAAACAAATTCCTAAACACTGTCCTCTGACCACCCTGTGTACAGTGTGGCACGTGTGTGTGGACACACACAATACAAATAAAAAGTATTAGAAAATAGTTTTATTTACTCTAAATCAAACTAAAAATATACCAGTTATTGGTCTAGAATACCATTATCTTCCAATAATCCATGCTCTCACATTGAGTGAGCCATCTTCACCTGGACGAAAGCTATTCTCCCTATAGGTGAATTGATTAAACCAACTGACCTCTATTTGCTCTCAAAGTCTACCAGTAATGGAGTACTAGTGTACTCCTTTGAGCTTGTATCTTTTTCTGTCTGTCCAGGGCGTTTAGAAGTTATCGCGGGATAACATTTTTGGAGCATTAATGCTGTATTTTTTTACTTCTGATGCTTCCTGCTTGCATCCTATTCCATTCAGTCTGGTAAGCATCCTTTCTGTGGTCCCAAAGAAGCAGTATGCCCCAGCAAGAATAAAGTAGAAAATTGTGCCAATCCTTGGATTTTGAGGTTTGAAAGCTCTTCAGGAGCTGATTCATGAGCTCAAAAGTCACAGATTTGCATAAACAGAGCAAGGGGTGGAAAGGGTAACATTCCTACATTGGAGACTTGGAAGGAGGAGCCTTGTAGTGTGGAGCAAAAGAACAGCATTGAAACCGCACCTGTGTGGGGGCAGGGGCTGGGCAGGTAGGAGGGTGGGAACCACTCTCAGTGATGCAGAGAACACCATCAGCAGCAAAGATCCCAGCCCCACTTATACTACCTCTCAAGTTCAGACTGTTGTTGGCTGGGGCTAAGGACCAGAATAAGAAGTTTCTTATACCGACAAACTGCCTTGTAGTTTGTCCTGTCCTGACCTTCTGCTTGGTCTTTTCTTGCCTCACCTAGGCATATTCATTTTAATATCCCAGTAAATTGATAGGCAGCCTAAATGGAGGGCTTTATCAGGACAAACAGAAGGGAAGAACCACCATGGAAGACAAGGTCCCTCCTCCCCTTCCACTCCTACTTATCAATGAGAAGATTTAATGCAACCAGCTCTTGATCCCGTGTTAAAAATAAAGCATGGTTGTTTAATGGAGTATATAGTAAGAACCTCAAATAAAGATAATGTTCCTGGGGGAACAGAATGGTCAACAGGAAGGGGATGGGATGGAAGAGCAATGAAAGAGGTATCTTGATAGAGAAGCCACTATGGGATTAGGGAGAAACGGTGACACGGAAATTCCCAAGAATCCACAAAGATGGCCCAAGCTAAGACTCCTAGCAATAGTAGAGAGGGTGCTTGAACTGGTATCCCATTGTAATCAGATAGGTGAACACCCCAACTATCATGATAGAGCCTTCGTCCAGGAACTGATGGAAGCAGATGCAGAGATCCACTGAGCCAAGCACCAGGCCAAGCTCAGAATCCAGTTGAAGAGAGGGAGGAGAGAATTATATGAGCAAGGGAAGTCAAGATCATGGTGGAGAAATCTACAGAGAAAACTGAACCAAACTCATGAAAAACTATGAACTCTAGACCAACAGCTGTGGAGCCTACATGGGCCAGAACTAGGTAGTCCCTCCACATGTGGGAGACAGTGCTGAAGCTTGGACTATCTGAGGGGTTCCTGACTGTAGGACCAGGATATATCCCTGGTGCATGAGCTACCTTTTTGGAGCACGTTCCCTATGGTGGGATGTTATGCTCAACCTTAATGCAAGGAGGAGGGGCTTGGTCCTGCCCCAGCTTAATGTGCCAGACTTTGTTGATTCCTCGTGGGAGCCTTTACTTCTTGGGAGGAGTCCATGGGAGGTGGGCTGGGGGGAGGAGATGGAGGGCGGGAGGAGGGTGGAAGGGAGAACTGTGGTTAGAATGTAAAATGAAATTAAAAAAATAAATAAATTATAAAAATTGATAATGTTCCAAGGAGATATCCTAAAAACAAAAAAAATTCTGTATAGTCAGATAATTCTCAGAGTATTGTTGACGCTTTCCTTTCTGTTCATTACCCTTCGTGGTTAATCCATGGTTGTAGACTTTTATTAAGTGCCGTAAAATGGGAAAAGTCTAACGTTTACCTTCAGGATGAACATTCAATATTAAAAAAATAAAACATTTGAGTTCATTTTACTGGTGTCTGTGTGCCAGGGGTGGAGGTGTTTGCACATGTGACATGTGCGTAGGGATGTCAGAATACAACGTACAGTAGAGACTCTCTCCTCCACCATGCGGGACTCGGGTATTGGACTCTGACTCCCAGGCTTGGAGGCAGAAGCCTTTACTCACTGAAACATTTTTTGTCAGTTCTATGCTTCCAATCTTGCCCAGGATAATTGATCAAAAATAGAGATTTTAAGACTTATTCCCCAGGAAATACAGGATCAGATAGATCTGAAAATCTCACTTTGTGTAATTAATATACAGAAAAAGATAATTGAAAGTATTTTGAGCTTAACTAATTTTAATAAGGCATTTGAATCCAAAGACAAAAGCCTAACCAACAGAATAAAAGTATAACAAACACACACAGAGACACACACACACAGACACACACAAGTAAAATTTTGGGTATCCAGGTCACATTGCTTTTGCCAAAGAATATTCATTAACTAGCCCTTGGTGACTTAAGCATGCTTTCCCTTTTTCCAGAAGAGGCTATGCCCTATGCTGCACTGTTCCCAAGGGGCACGAATTTATAACCTGACATGTAGACAGGCATAAACAGCACTTCCAAACATGCAGCACAAGCCACAGCAAGTACTGGAGAACTCACCGTGTAGAACCCCTTCAATCACAAGGTCATCAATGAAAACAGTCTGTCTCTATTGCTCTGAAAGGATTGGGCCAGCTGTATTATGAGCTTTATGAAATGAACTGAGAACTGAAGCTTAGAAACCCTAGGGACTTTCCGGGGAGCTGCCGAAAATCCCGTCTTCCCAAGAGTCCAGCTACTAGCTTCCTCCCATCTAGGAATAACAGCTGTAATGCAAAGAAGGCTGCTTCCATGAACTGATATGTGAGTGCAAATGTCTCTGCTAAGGTCCACGATGCTCAAACACCTGCCCTGAAGTTGGAGAGAATGGAGAAATGTGTTTGTTTGAACAGTGATGGGCTTCGAAAGCACCAGCCAAGCTCAAAGCAGACCAAATTCCAGGATGGAGAAGGAAGATGAACATGAAGTTCAACTTAGCTGAGAATCTCCTGGCTCTTGACAGTTTCTGGGAGACAGGGAGTAAGTTTTCTATAAGAGGGTTGTCCTTGGTAAGCTGACCACGCAGGAGAAGGTCACATATTCGAGAACACACGAACTGCACAAATTAGACAAGGAGAGAGAGAGAGAGAGAGAGAGAGAGAGAGAGAGAGAGAGAGAGA
>LOJH01009915.1:17091-27959 GCA_001685095.1 Ellobius talpinus
AGAGAGAGAGAGAGAGAGAGAGAGAGAGAGAGAGAAGAGAGAGAGAGAGAAGAGAGGCAATCACAAACTCTTTTAGCAGGTTGGCATCCATGGGATAGGTGGAAAGGCAGCTAAGGCAGGCACTGACATGGCCCCGTATCCTGCTAGAGCAAGGTGGCAAGAGCATTAAATTTACTCCCCAAGGTGACTTACCAGAAAATACCTCTACTGTCCAAATCTTCAAGAGCATCCCTACTAAGAATTTGGCAGTCCTGGCTAATTTCTATTTGTATTTAAGTCAATACTGGTTAGTATTAAATATCTTAGACTGTTGATAGAAAAATCCTACTTATTAGAATCATGAAATAGAAATATTTTAGAGAATATTTATGAGCTTTAATAAAACACATTTCTTTAGAGAATTGGAGTCTGGAATGGCAATAGAGAAAGGAAATATACTGGTCTTCAAACCCCCACTTCTTAATTTTCAGAAATAAAAGACAGAATTACAGGAAGTTTGACCATGGAAACATAAGTAGCATTTTGAAGAGCTACAGTGTAGCTCTGGGTACTGTCTCTTCAATGCTCACATTGCTACCTCCCTTTCTGAATTTCTTGAGCTTTGATTGTGTGCTGGGGTGAAACTGCTGTGCAAAACCTCAGATGTGTCTCTGACACAGACTACTGCATGGCTTAGTGGAAGAAGCAAAACCATGGATAATATAGAACGCAGGAGGGTGGACAATACAGAAGAAGGGTGATAAATTATACTAATGATTTTTAAAACCATAACAAATCATATTTATAGTTACCTAAAATTACCCATTGTGTGTGTGTGTGTGTGTGGTGTATAAATGAAGTTACGATATTTAGGATGATAATGATCCCCTCCATGAGCCATAGACTAACAAAAATTTCCAGTACCAGGCATAAAAAATCTCCTGTTGAATTTTTGCCAGGGGAGTCCAAGAGACTTCTAAAACAGTATAGCCTATTCTTGTAGTCGTTGGTTGTTGCCTCCTAGAAGTTGAAGACAAGTCCTTGCTGAAGACAAAACAGGACTCTGAGAAACTGAGCTGGATCTGACATGAAAGCCTTTCCCTTAAAAAGCAGCCTTCATGTTCCAGGCAGGCCCTATGCAAACTGCTAAGGGGGAAGAACAATCACTAGTCGTACTCAGCTGTGACACCTTGGAATGACAACAATGGGTAACATAGCCGTCATCCCTATAGGTGCTATAGTGGCAGTCATAGCTCAGCAACAACCAACAGTTGTCTAATCGGATAAGACCTGCTCAACAAGAGGGAAATCATATCTGGTATAGTAAAGTTTTCCAATCACCCGTGGTTGGTGTGAATAGTGCTGCACTATTTAAATTTGTAAAAGTTAGCACAAAGTACTCTTCATGCATGCAAATATATATTTCCCAATATGACACATTGGCTAAGGGGGATTCATGTGGGTAGCAGAACAGATACAGCTTTAGACAAGGTCAACACATCTTCAAAGGGTAATAGGATTCTGTGCTCATCTGCTACCTTTTATTCCCAGTATTGTGGTTTCCTTAAAGGTTTACTTCTTGAAAGAGTGATTGTAAAGTCAGTTTTCAGCTGCATTGCATCCTCCTGTGAGTTTCTTTTTTCTTCTTTAGTGTCCTCCCATTGTGGGGAGTCTAAGATTTTGTCCGTTTTACTGATCATTTAAGTTATGAAGGCAAACATAAGTGGTATATGTATTCATTTATTTTTGTTCTGGCTGTAAATTATGAAGCCTCTCAATAAGTGGACTAGGATCCTCTTTCATTACTGTGAGTACTGTATTATTTGTTTTGTTTTCATAGTCCTTCTGATACTGCTTGGTGGATGCTGTACCTCCTGTTTGTTTTGATCATAATGCCTACATTTACCCTTACAATTTCTATTTCTTTTTATTTAGTCACTTTACATTCTGAATTTTTACCTAAAAGATTTTTAAATGAATTTATTTAAATCCAATCTTTTAATTATTTAATTGTTGATCTATTTTTATTTATTTATTTAAAAGATATAGTTAAAATATCTATTCTTATTTTACTTATATCATTGTAGTATTTAAAAGACATAAATGAAATATCTTTTAAATACTACATAATATAAATAAAATATGAAGATGTGACCCTTGGTTTCTGTTTCCCTGCATCTGATGTTACTTTGATTTAAATAAAATGAAACAACCACTTGCTACATATAGCCTTCTTTTGTGTTCATAAACCTGAGCTCTTTTCCTGCTACACTTTTTAGAAATTGAAAGTGTGACAATAAAAGTACATTGTGCTTAGCAATGCTTGCACAATTCACATCTGTGTGCTGACTGCTAGACTAGAAATACCCTTTACACTAAGGCATTTTCAAGTGCAAGAATTAAAGGATGTTCTAATATGAATTTGCTAGCACTGGTATCATAAGCTGCAGATATCGCATGATTTTTTTTAAACGAGACTTGCTGTCTGATATTCAGACTTCAGATTGGAAGTACTTTCCAGAGAGTTCTATCTCCTGAATCTTGTGATCTTGAGACTTCTAGTTTCTTCCAGAACTATTATCTTTTGTGAGTATCACGCGCAGAAGGTCTTGTGTGATGTGTTCCATTCATCTATAAGATAAAATATTACAGAAAAAATTATAAAAATCCCTGTTCTTTCTGTTACTTTTGGTTTGTTATTTAATTTGCATGTGGTGATTTCTTCAGAATCTCCAAAGAAAGAATGAAAAGTACACACAGCTGTTTACTGTTGACCATACAGTTTAAGTCACAAGAGGCTTTCAGGCTCCCTTGCAATGGGGGTGTCTGCAGTATGGGAGATGGGCAGAAAGTGCTGTGCTGTCTGGATTGTTTGATGTTCTGCAAAAGAAAGACTATCTGGAAGGAGGTTTTGAAATGTATGTTGTGTTATTTTTGGTTGGCCTTTTATGATTGTGTGTATTTATAGGTGTGATTCTTTGGTAGCTCCACAAATGTGGAATGAAAGTGGCAGAACATTAGCTATTGAATGGGTGGATTACCCATCATTTCTTTATGATGAAATATTTGAAACTTACTTTCAGCTATTATGGTATATTCAATGCATTTACATTGACTTTAGTCACTCTGTTGCACAATGTCACAACTTGTACCTTTTGTCTGTATGAAACTTTGTGCAATTTGATCCACAACTCTCTCCTCTCTTGCTGTCCCTCTAGCCGCCGGTAACCATTATTCTACCCTGTACCTGTTTGAATTCAGCGTTGTTATGTTCCGCACGCAGACGACATTAAGAGAAATATCTTCCTTACTTAGGTAATTTTTGTCATTAAACAGTACATCTCCCCATTTCATCCACATTGTCGCAAGTGATGAGATTTCACTGACAAGTCTGAACAGTACTCCATTGTGTGTGTGTGTGCGTGTGTGTGTGTGACACATTTTCTTTAAACATTCATCTAGTGACAGATACCTAGGTTGATTCCCTGGCTTTGCTACCGTGAATAATGGTGTAATAAAGACAGGCACGTAGCTCACACTGACTTTCAGTTCAGCGGTGGGATGGAGGAATAACAGGATAGTTCTGTTTCCAGTGTTTGAGTAGCCTCCATATGATTTTGCACTTTATATATATGATATATATATGAAATATATATGATATATATGAAATATATATGAAATATATATATGAAATATATATATATGAAATATATATGAAATATATATATATATTTGAAGTTCCCTGTTTGCCCAGCTCTTTGTCAACATTTTATCTTTTGTGATAAAAGGCATCCAATAGATGTCTAATTTAGTTTAAATATGCAGGGCCCTAATGGCTTGTGATTCTGAATCTGTTGTGTGTACTTACTAGCCATTTGTGTGTGAACATGTTCATGGTATGCATGCATATGCATGCATGGTTGTGCTATGCATGCATGTAGAGGCCAGAGGTCAGCATCAGTTACCTGTCACAATTACTCTCCACATTTTTATTTTAAAATTGGCATTGATTTGCTTATTGATTTCGTGGGGTGGGGCATAATAAGTATATGGAGGTCAGAGGACAAATTCTGGGAGTAAATTTTCTCTTTCAACAATTTGGGTTCTGGGGATTGGACTCAGATCTTCTGGCCTTGTGGAAAGCACAAGCCATCGCACTGGCCCCTTTGCCTTGCTTTTTGAGGTAGGGTCATTCCCTGAACCTCAGTAATCTGATTAGTTTTTCTTCTAGGCTAGTAAATTCCCACACTCCTCCTGCCTCTGCCTTTTCAGTATTAGGATTACAGGTGTGCACTGCCATGCCTGTTTTACACGTGGGTCCTGGGGATTTAAACTCAGGTCCTCATTCTTGTGCAGAAAGCCCTTTGTCAACAGAGCCGTCTCCCCAGTCCCCTTGTTGGTCATGTCTGGGTTTCCTGTTTAAGAGGATATCAGGGTGGAGCTCATGTCTATGTTCTAATCATTTGTTTTCTTGTTCCTTAAGTATACAAGCTCCTTTTATGTGTGGGTATGAACCCTCAGGCATGTGGTTTGCAAACCCTCTCCCCAGCTCCTGTCTTCCTTCTCTGCTTTCTTAACTGTCTCTCTGTGTGGAAGCTTTTCACTAATGCCATCACGCGCATCTGCTTGTGTTGCTGTTGCTTTGCTTTTGCTGTCTGTTCTTTTGGAACTATATCCTTTATGAAGTCATTTCTTAGTATGATGTCACTGAATTTTTCCCTTATGTTATTCCCCAGTTACTTTAATAGCTTCAGGTGTTATGCTACGTCTTCAATCTGTTTTTTTTTTTGTGTGTGTGTGTGTGTGTGTGTGCATGGACTAGGATAGGGTTGCGATTTAATTCTTTTGTGCATCGATATCCAGTTTTGTCAATATTATTTATCGGAGAGACTGTGCTTTTCCCATTGCATTCTGCTAGTGCTTTTGTCAGAGCTGATCAAATGATTATTTGGTTAAAAACTACGTTCCCATACTTGCTTCCTGTCGGGCACCAGATAAAGTATGCAAGGAAGCCTCAGAACACATAAAGAGTTTTTCTTAAGCTTCACCAGATGCAGTGGAGGCCAGACCACAATATTTCTTTTCCCTTCACAAGCTTGTATTTCTTATATTGCTCTGTTATTTTTGGTTGGTAAACATTTTCCTGATCATGGACAACATAATGTAATATCTCTTATATATCATGTCATACAAATGATTTCTATATACAAGAAATTCATAAACTCAATGTGGCATCCTAGACTGGATTCTTGACAAAACAGAAACCATCGAGTAAAGACTTACTAAGTCCAAAATACCATCTGGAGTTGAGTTGCCAATAATGAATGAATTAGCTTTTTAATTAAGACAAATAGATAAAGTAGCGATGTTGGGGTATATGGAACTCTCTAGACCATTTTTCCTTGTGTAGTTATTTGATAATTTAACGTCTTTTAAAAATACTCATAGATATGTATAATGTATTATGATCATATTCCCACCTATTGCCATTCCTCACTTCTTCTATCTCCCACTTCCCAACTGCCCCCTTTCCTACGTCCATTGTTTCTGACCTGCTCAGTTTAATTAAGGTTGCTTGTGTGGGTTAGGTATGGTTATCTACTGAACTATGAACAATTTAAGACTGGTTACAGTATAAAAGAAACTGACACATTAACCACACCACACACACCCTCTTTCCCAGCCCCCTTGGCAATTAGTGTCTCCTGGTAGCAATCTTGAACTCCCTGCCCCATCTCCCCATCTATGATGGAATGTTGAAGGACCCAGTCCTGTCCAGATGTCCCTGGGTACTGTGTGTTCATGATTACCAGAATTG
The DNA here is from genome assembly GCA_001685095.1 of Ellobius talpinus. Lineage (NCBI taxonomy): Eukaryota > Metazoa > Chordata > Mammalia > Rodentia > Cricetidae > Ellobius > Ellobius talpinus. The sequence continues at coordinate 22,889 of LOJH01009915.1, forward strand.
TGCCATACCCAGAAGACATTTCATAACCCCCCATCTCTGGCTCTTAATGTTCTTCTGCCTCCTCTCCTGTGATGTTCCTTGAGCCTGAGAGGAGGTAATATATAAGTTCTGTCTAGGGTTGAATACTCTCCAGTCATTTATTCTTAGCATTTTGAACATTTATGAGTCTCCATGATGGGCACTGACTAATGCAAAAGAACCCTCTCTACCTATGGCTCAGAACAGCACTAGCTTTTGGCTGTAAGTGTGAACATTTAGAAGACAGTTTGACTGTATGCCCACTTAGTAAAACATCAGTGGTAAATTTCCCCCAAAGCCTATGATCTCCCCAGCCACAGGCCTTTGAAAAGGTTTGCTGGATCAAGGATCCTAATAATTTTCTTTTCGGTCAAGTGACTTAGCAATATGGCATGCACACACACACACACACACACACACACACACACACAGAGTTCTGTCCCTTTTTAAATTTTCCCCAAAACATTAATAAAAAGCTTTATAATATTTTAAATTTTTTAAACAAAATTTAAGGCAATTTTAAAAAAATTCTGAAACTGTGAGGATTCCTCAGAGTTCTAATTCTACATTTAGAGGAATGTGTTGATAAATAACTTCATTTTATAAGTAAAGCAGGTTTTATTCATTTCAATTTAGGGCATATGTGTCATGCTTGTTCTGGGCTCTACAGCTGTCCCCCATATCCTGCCTTGTGATTCCAAAGTATATGATAACTGTTCACAGCTCCTTTCTCAGTAACCTCTTATAATTGAGAAAGTGCAGTGCTGAAAAATCCTCACCCAAATTTATTAGTGGAGCCTGTGTTCCTGAGTGCCTCCTTCCAGAACATCTCAACCTTTTCCTTTGCTGGAACATGCTACTACTCCCTATTAAAGTCATAATCTGTGCCGATACATCAGTTATGGCCATGAAAAATAATGAAGTTTCAAATATGTGTGGAGGGTCTGCTACCTTCAAAGGCCCAAATAGGTATATACATAATGCTTACTATACACACTAGCAAACATGTCAGCGGAGTCTCAGGGAAACCTAGAAGTTTTGAATCTGGAAGATCAAGGTTCCTAACATCTCCTAGAAATGGAAAATATATGCTGGAGCTATCCTTAGGTCAAAGTCATAAAATCGAGGTCTGAAGTGAAAGCTCTTGAGAGTAGAAACCAATAGTCATCATCTATGGGCCCACTGATGAGCAAGGAAGTCCAGCTGTGGGAGACAGAGATGGCAAGACACAGGTGCAGCTTCCTGGACACTTCCAGTCCTCAATGGGCAAGATCTGACCACAGTCATGGCCACTTGCAACAAAATGCGGCCTAACAGGATGCAAATAAAGAGCATCCAATGGGGAAAAGAAGCCATCCAGGAAGCTGATGGAGTTTGGGTGCAGCAGGAAACACTGAACAGACTTGGAACAAAAGATGGGGTTAGCTTCGTTCGGTATGAATATTGTGCCATTTTGTATATATTACTTTATTTCTTTGATTTGAAATGCCACTATATGTACAAATAGCCACATGACCCAAAGTAATGCTGCTATTTCTTCATCTCCTAGCATACTGACAGTACTTTTGAAGTCACCAATTGGCTGGAATCTTTTAAGTCAGTGGTTCTCAACCTGTGGGTCATGGCCCATTTAGAGTTCAAACAACCCTTTCACAGGGGACAACTAAGACCATTGGAAAACACAAATATTTACATTCTGATTCATAACAGTAGGAAAATTATAGTTATAAAGTAGCAGCAAAAATAATTTTATGGCTGGAGGTCAGCACAATATGAGGGAAGGGTTGCAGCATTAGGAAGGTTGAGAACCACTGTCTTAAATAATCTTATCCCCCTTTCTCGAAGGTCATAGCATTCTGAATGTCACTCACTATTATTTTCGCTTACCTTGCAGTTTATGTTGCCAGTCAATATAGTGTTTAACTTGGACTGCTTCAGTCTCTATGCAAATGAGGCAGTATTAGCTGCAGTCTTTTGTGGCATGCTTTCAAATCATGGCTGTATTTGCAATCTATCTGTATTGATCTTTGGAGCTGTTCATTCATCTGCATTTGTGAGCCGTGGCTGTATTACTAATTTCTGCTGCACATTCTGCTCACCTGAACATGTTGTATGTCACCTCTGGTTGCATACACTCAACACTTGCTTACGTTCCCTAATTCTGTACAGGTGTGGAAAGGCTTGGTCCTACTGCATGCTATCACTTTGGTAGCTAACAGTGAGTTGAACTGTTTTTTAATCATCTTGGGCCTGCAATATAGCCTCCCCACCGTGTGTGAAAATTGGGTTATATCAAATGCGATTTTACATACATGAAATCTGTAAAATCAGAGTCCATCTCATGTATTTATGATCTGACTCCCATAGTATACAAAGATTGGAACTTGACTGTTGCCTGTTAGTTCTGCTCTTCAGGCAAATGATTCAAATAGGATAGATGCCTGAGTCATGGAGAGAAGGTACAGAGTGTTTGGGAGGAATAAACATACTTTTTTTTCTTTCTTCCAGGGGGAGGACACATATGGATGACTTTACTGATAAAGATAACACTGTTAGGCAAGATTCTCGTGTTTTTTTATTTTTGTTTTTTGGGTTTTTTTCTTGTTATTTTTCCTTTTTATTTATTCTTTGACATTTTTACACATCCATCTACATGTAATGTCTTTTGATAAGAATCATTCCCAGTTCTCGGCTGTCCCCTTTCTCACTGCCATTAGAACCCTTTTCTCCAACACTTTACTCTGACTTTCATATCTTTCCTCCCCCATGCCTCCCCCCAGTCCACTGAGTTTAACTTGTACCTTCATGGATGTAAGGTTATTTACTGGACTACGGGCAACATACTAGTGGCTACACCACTGAAGAAAAATGACTCACCCCCCCACACTATTAACTACCTTCTCAGCTAGGAGTGGAGTGTCATGAGCTCCCATCCATGCCAGTGGTGGAAGATGCTGTTACTCTTTGCCCATCCTCTGACGTTTGTAGCTGGCAAGTTGGCATTCTTTCCCTTTTTCCTTTCTCATCTATTATTTTTATTGCACAAAGAATTTGTATTCATAAGAGATGAATGAGAATATTCAAGGATAAATTTTTTAAAAATTGTCCTCTGATCTCCCAGACTTTGGACTGACAGCTGGGGATTCTTCATGGGACTGAAGTAGAATCTCTTAATGCTGGTGACAGTTGTGTGGCTTGATCTGTTGGGGGGGGGAATGGCAGTCACACCAGGACCTATCCAGGTGCATGAACTGACACTTTGGAGCTCATTCCCTACAGTGAGGATGCATACCTTGCCCAGTCTGATACGGGGAGGGTGGCAGGCTTGGTCCTGCCTCAAGTTGATATCCCAGGCCTTGTTGACTCCCCAAGAAAGGCCTCATCCCCTTTGAGGAATGGATGGGTAATTTGAGAAGGGAAGTGGACAGGGGGGAGAAGAAGAGGGAAGGGGAACTGGACTTGGTATGTAAAATGAAAAGTAAATTTTAATTTAAAAATTATGGAAAAAACTATCCTCTGAAATTTTACAGTTAGGGAATTGTCACTACTAGGACTCTGTGGGTATAATCCTATATGTTGGTGTTAGTAACTTCAAAGTTTGCAAAGGGGTTTTGGAGAGTGTATTGCTACAGAGGAACGTCGGATGACATTCACCACCATAGCCAAACGTTTAAGGAACAGAGCAGCACAGGATGGTGGGAGAAATGTGGAGAGCAAAGCCAGGAGTCTGAGCCCCAACTTTGATTATTATACTCCCTTGCTCTGCAATACAGACCCTCGCTAGAAAATTCAGAGGACACAGTCGTCAGCTGTCGAAGAGCTTGTCACCACAACACTCTTTCTTCCATACAAGACTCATATATATATCTTGCTATCCCCTATGTACCAAAGTCTGCCAGACACTTGTCATGATAACTATTAATGCTAGTTGTACAAATTGGTGAGTTTCCTTGTGATCCCCGCAAACATGCACAATCGAGCTTTGATCATGCCCATGCTCCCTTCCCTCCTACCTTTCCTAACACCCCCAAGTCACAACCCTTCCTTCTTCTCAGCCTTGCTCACCTCCTTCTTCTTCCCTTTCTGTTTTGTTTCCATGTAGGCTAGAACACATTTTATACATACCATCATGCCTTTTGAAAAAATTTTACTTAACAGGATGCCGTCCAGTTTCATCTATTTTATCTATTTTTCTGCAAATGACAAGATTTCATTTTATTGTGTGTATTTTCTTTATTATGTCATTTTCTTGGCATTAGTTTAATATTTTGGCAGTTATCAAAAGTGCTGATTCAATAGCTTGGTGACTGTGACTAGTGCTTTCATAAACCTGTGTGTGCAGGTGTGTCCTCTGCATCCGGATCCCATTCCCTTTGATTTTATGCTCAAGAATAGCTTAGCTGGATGATATAATACTCATATATTTAGTTTTTATGTGGAACCTCTATACTAATCCCCATACTGTCTGGACTGTGATATTTCTAATAACAGTGTATAAACGTTCTTTCAAAAATATTTTTTAAATTTATTTTTTATATTTAAAAAACCTTTCAAGCATTTGCTATTTTAAAAAAATGATAGCTGTTCTGGCTGGTGTCAATTGCAACTTAAATTTCATATTTATTCACATTTCTTTTATGGCTGAAGATATCGGGCATATTTCCCATGTTTATTGCCTATTTTATTCAGATCATTTTCCATTAATCTAATCACAGATTTTCTTTTAAGCTTGATGACAGCAGTGATGTAGGGAATGAGGAAAATGAGGATACTGAGGAAGGACATTCAGTAGTTCTGCTAAAGTCTGAGAACGAGCTGCAGCATCCTGTTAAGCCAAGTGCCTTGGTCCCCAGGACACTGTGTGAGAGAATTCTATTCTGGGGAGTATTAACCACACGCATACTCTACTTTCATTGAACCCAGGATAAGTGGCACCTAGATTTTCCACCTGGTACTATTTTGACAAAACAAGACTGTCTCTGCCCTTGATCCAACCACTTAGGGGAGCTCGATTTCTTACCTGAAGCTTGCAGTCAGAAATGCAGCTTGGAAA
>LOJH01009916.1:3482-27959 GCA_001685095.1 Ellobius talpinus
TGTGTGTGTGTGTGTGAGAGAGAGAGAGAGAGAGAGAGAGAGAGAGAGAGATGTCAGTGCCCTATCTGGGGTGATTAAATCGTTGCTCATATATTGTCAGGAAAAGTCAGAAAATAATGGAGGGCCAGTCAAAAGCATGACCTTGCAAAGTAAACTAGCACCCTTAGATTAGGAGAGGCTAGTGAACTCCGAGGGATGGGACCAAGGTCTGATTACCTGGGTTCAAAGCAGCTGATGACATAAACTCTAAGGAGCCAACTGTGATGAAAACAGTCTTCTAGAGGACGGACATGGCTGAGAGTTCCAAACTCGTAACTGCACCATATTCTGACTTTTGTCTCAAGGAACACAGCCACACACTCCCAGTGAAGATCTAAGAAAGATTAGCTCTTCGTTCTGTTGGGTACAGCAGAAATGAAATCATCATGAACTATATTTAAAGTGCACCCTGCAAGAACAGAAAGAAAAACATCCCTAGAACCATATCCCAGTTAGGAGAAGTGCATCGATCTTCTCTGATCACCTCTACATTGCCACTACTATCTAGTGAGACAGGAACTCTTCAAAGAAATACATTATAACACCACATCCTGGGGAGAAAATACAGGGGGAGGACAAAAAGTTATGTCACTAGATGAGCACTTGCAAAGTCACTACCCCAAGACACAATGCCACTAAAACACTGGAATTTAATGAGATTGAAGAAAACTCTTCCTGCCTTGAAAAGGTACCTGAAAACCACATTTCTGAAAGGGCATATTGAGGAGAAAACACATTTTCAGAAACAAAAGAGGAAATATCACTACAGCTCTATGCACATTGAAGTCTGGGGATATTTATAAAACTGCACGCCAATTTTAAATATAATTTCAAATTATTTGGTAAAAATGCAGGTTTTGTAATTAAAAATATTATAGAAAATTAAATATAAAAGGATATATTCCAACTTGCTTTAAAAATCTTGTTACTATTAACAGAATTTAAGAAAATCTTTAACTTTCCCTCAAGGAAGTATCTCTCTCGTGCATATACACAACATATTAAGAAAAACAGCCGAGTATTGAATCTCACATTATGTGGAAATCATGATTATCCTCAACCTTATCCCAAGAAGACAGGATCTAGAAACCAGTGAGTTTATTATACTAACCAAGTTGGAGAAGTACTGTAATCATTTCAAAGGACAATCAAAGCATTTTTAAGACTTCAACACCCAGTCACCAAAAGGCAAAATTTATCTCAGAAAACTAATCCTAAAAGCAAAAGTCCTTATGAATATTAAACTTAAAGCTAATGTAATGCTTAGTGGTAAGGAAGAGGAGCTTTGCTCTAGACCACGAAGGAAAGCCAAGGATACCCACCCTCCACATCTACTCAGCATGATGTTAGAGACCCAGAAATGGAAGGTACAAATGCCCAAAAGGAAAAAGTAAAATGACCTTTAAAAATGCAAGCTTCCTTACAGCAAAAATACTAATGAGTTCACAAGCTACCACCACCAAATGAATATGGAAATGAAACAAGGTCACAAATATGAGATTAGTGAACACAAACCAACTACATCTTTACAGACTAGGAACATACAATTGAGAGTATGCTAGTAAGCATTATTTTTAACAGCTGAAAGCATGCAAAGCTGAGAAATTTACCTGGGAAACTGAAGTGCACTTTTAAGAAATTAATGAAGTGAATGAATGGAGACATTAAACAAGGCTAAACTTTCAATGTTCTTTAATTGATGTATGAGCTGAATGTAATCTGCTGTGGTTTTGATATAAAGTTATAAAGTACCTTTCCCAAAGGCTTATCTGCTGAAGACTTGATCTCATGCTGTTGGTTCTATTAGGAGATATTTGAATTATAAAGGTATTGACTAGTAAGTGGATTGATATATTGATTGATTCAAAATTTCATGCCATTATCAGAGGGTGCTAGAAACAAAGAGAAAGGGCCTGGTTTGAGGCAATAGGTCAAAAGGTTAAAAGATATTCTTTAAAGGATTTCTCTCTCTTTCTCTCTCTCTCCTCCCTCTCACCTCACCATCCCTCTCTCCCCTTTAGCCGTCCTGAAATCATCTCCACTTTCTCTACCTGAGGTTCTGCCACACCTGGAGACCTAAACAGTTCCACCAACTGCAGACCAAGCATTAAAATACATAAGCCTATGGGGCCGTTATCATTAAAACTACCAAATCTTTGGAAGTAGTGTTATTCATATTAAGCCTTCAGATTTTCCTGTGTAATCTTTATGGTCTCCCTTGAAGAGTGCTCACATTATTGTGGCTTCAATATTCACATACTCTCCCCAAATAAGACCACTTTCCCCCTCTCTTTTTCACTATCCCATAACCACAGACTACTGGCCAGTTCCATTATAAATCTTAGAGACTTTTCCAGCTCGATATATGTGAAAATAACTTTAATATTGTACCTTCTAAGTCTTTTCCTTTCTTGGTACCAAAAATGCCTAGAAGTCTTTCTAAATTCTCCTCATTTCCAAGATGAAAACTGGAGTCAAGGAGGACTCTAACTGTACATAGCATCACAGATATGATAAAGACCTGAATACAGACAGAAGCAAGTTTGAAGAGAAAGGCATGGATATGAGAAATGTTCTCAGAACGCAGACAGAACATATCACAAACTTATTCCTGAAGTATAGAATGTGGGCTTTGATAATGTGGAAGGCAGAGCATGGGGGAGGAAACACAGATTAAAGATGGTTTTTGAAGTAATGAGATGGTTGGGGAGTTATTCTTGAAGTAGATGTGCATGAACTATATGTCCAAGTGAGCATTAACAATTAATTCCAAGTTAGCATTGACTATTAACTCCACATAGCTTAGATTCACCTGAAAAAAAATCTTAGTTAAGTAACCGCATTTATCGGGTCAGTTTGCAGGCATGCCTGTAAGGGATTGCCTTGTGTGTTAATTAATAGAGAAGGGTACATCCTGCTGTGAGTGGTACCATTCCCTAAACAGGTGGTCCTGGCTGTTTAATGAGGTGAGTTCTACATTAGCCTGTGAGTGAGCCAGAGATCAGGCAAGCAAGCACCATTTACCCATGGGTTCTGCTCTATGTCCCTGCCCTGATGTCCCGTCAGTGATGGTCTGTGAACTAGAAATATAAGCAACAAAACAAAACAGGAATATCTTTGCCTTCTCTAACTGCTGTGGGTCACAGTATCCTGTCACAGAAATGGAAAAGAAAGTAGAGCATTGTGTATGGGGAAAAGTCGGGACATTTATTACACACTTTTTTGTGTGTGTTCTTCCATAAACGGATTCCCAAGGATCAAATGCAAGTAGTTTGCTTTGGAGCTCATTCTGGGGGAACACCAGAAGGCTAGCGAGACAGCAAATGAAGGAAACTACCGTGTGAAAGAAAATTAAAGAGTAGAGCCATTGACAACCCTGGAATAAATACAGGATACATTCATAGTTTCTGTATCTTGAGATTAGACATTGGGATTGTCACTAGTTAGATATCCATCTTTAGTATTTGACAGTTGTGTCTGGGGTCATCATCCCTCCCAGATTTATTAATTGCCTCCGTGTAGATGACAAATATTTCAGTCAGATGGAAGACCACAGGTAGGGGTGAGCAACTGTGTGTTCTAAGGAGTCTATGTGTGGAGCATTGATGGCTTATGCTACACTAAGTACATGAATCAGGGATTCAGGGAAGTTGTTTCCTTAGGGAAATTGATTTAGAAACCTTTAGCAGAGAGATAGACAACTTTATAGCCTCAAATCATAAACTCACTGGGCTGCATAAGTAATATCTCCAAGTATTAAATCAGGAAAGAAAATGATTTAAGGTGATTAAACAGTTACATAGTGGCCAGGAAGCCAAGGAAGCATTCCTTATAGGATGGAAAATTGTGGCCCAGGGACAAAATCCAAGGAGGATGGAAAACTTTGAAAATAGGTAATTGAGTACCAACAACACCCTGCCACCCACACAGCAGAGAATGGAGTTCCTAACACCTACAGGAGAGGGGAAATTTGCCAGGAGAGTTGAGTAGTGTCTGAAGAGACCGGTTGTACCCAGTGAGTAACAGCACATGGTGCTTCAAGAATAAAATGCTGGACCACTGACTAGCAGAACCCTGCGAGAAACAAATAGTGAGGCTCAGATCGTCACATAACCAGAAAGTCTGCGTGTTTTAAGATGTCGTTGACTTGGAGGAAGATGCTATCTGGAGGAAATGTCATGAGCTGCATAGGAATCAGAACACCCAGTGTTTTCCCAGACCTGCAAATGCCCAGGTCCTGGGTGACTCAGAGGAAGTGCTATTTCTGTTCTTCGATCATATCAGCTTCCTTGTGTCTGTGATAAAATACAATGGCAAAAACAACTTAAAGAAGAACAGGATTTGGGGGGCTCGCAGTCTGAGGGTATGGTCCACTGTGACAGGGGAATCAAAGCTGCAGGAGATGAAGCAGCAAGCAACTGGTCCTATCATCTGCATGCTGGGAATTGACTCTCAGCTCTTCAAAATTGTGCAGCTTGCTTTTATGCAATCCGAGATCCTAACCCAGAAAACAGTGCTGTTCTTCCTTATGGTGTTTGTCCACTCAGTTACCCTAGTCAGGGTAACCCCTCTCAGGTATGACCAGAAGCTGATCTGCGTAATTCTACACATCGTCAAGTTGACGATAGTTATCGCCACAGTCCTCAAGGACAGACTCTAGAGGATCAGTTCTCACATGTGAGGACGGATTGATTCACTGGTTTATCTGCGCTTTTCTTTCCTCCAGATGGAATTCCTCTGCTGTGATGTTCATATATGACTCAAAGTATATTCAATCATATGTGTAGATTTCAGGTGTCTGAGAAGCATGAGCCAAAATATATTTGGGGCGACCTAAAATATAATCCAGGTTGCAGGTTCCATGGTTATTTATGATTAAAATGTATCTTGACTACCTAGAATTGAATATGGCTTCTCAGTTAAGCCAAGTACTTTTTAAAAGTTTGATTTACTATGTGGGGGTGTGGGGGAGGTTGGGGAAGAGAGAGAGAGAGAGAGAGAGAGAGAGAGAGAGAGAGAGATTTATGTAACACATGCAGTTGCCCACAGACACCAGAGTGCATCAGACCTTCTGGACTGGACTTATAAGAAGTTGTGAGCCACCCAATGTGGGTGCTGTGACACTAACCCAGGCCCTCTGCACTCTTAACCACTGAGCCATCTCTCCAGCCAAGTTCAGTAATTTTTCCCAGAAAAAAAATAATCTTGGCTTGCGTTTTGGAGGCCTCTAAGAAATCTCTACTGCCACTTCACACATCCAAGTATTCCACATCAAGCTGGACCTTCTCTTGCCACAGACACGAGTTCCTGTTCATTTCAGATAGGGTATGAGCTCTAGTTGCGCTCAAATTCAGGCATACTGAGAAGCAAGCTACCACTATGGTAAAGTACACAGTTTGGAGGGACAGTAATCCTTATCTGATTTGAATCTTAATAATCTTAGACTTCAATCTCCACAACTTTTACTCCTTCCAACCAGTTCTTCAAAAATAAGAAGTCCTTCTAAGTTTAGTGTCAATTGGAAAGTATTTTTGTATTCTGGCTGTTAAAGTGGAAAGTGTGAATTTACAGAAAGTCTCTATACAGAGATGGTGGGAAGCTTAGCAGAGGCACGGAGGGCCAAGAGGTGGTTGTGGGGTGCTTGCAAGACAAAGCCAAGAAAATGAGACTCACAGACTCAGAGTCAATTACACTCAAGTTTCACTGCCTCTGCACCTTTGTGCCAAAGACAACGTGTTAGATGCTGGGCGAAAATGTTTTCATCTTAGCCAGGAGAAGAGAGACTACCAGTGCGCTGCTCTGGGTAGTGATGTAGCTGGAGCATTTGGCCTCCACAGAGTCTTGGTGGCACTATCAAATGACACCATGCTATACCTAAATGTTGATTTAAGAATAATCTTTTGGGAGCTTTTTACAAGCATTTCTAGGAAGAACACAAATAGAAAAAAAGGAAATTAAAGCAACAATAATGAATTTCTTCTCCAGATGCCTAGGTTCCCAAGATGATCAAGAAACTCTAGATCCCCACTCTCCAAAAATATGACCCAGAAACTTGGATAAGTAGAAATAAGAATGGGAAAAAAATTAAGTTAACAACTTGGTCTTACCAGATTCAAGTTTGGAGACAGAACTCATAAGCAATTATCTAATTAGCAATGTCTTAAAGTTTGCTTTTTTTCCTAAGGGTCTGAGACCCTTAGAAAGTTTTAAAGATTCCGAAAAAAGCAGGTAATTAAGTAACAAGTAACTGCTTGTTTGAGGTCTAGGCCAACTGGCTCAAACTGGCCTCTTTGTGACCAAAAAATTCATCTAGCTGCTTCATGCTTTAAGTACATATATAGGCTTTATTTGACCATTTTTATCCACTGGAATTTAATAAGCCTCAGGATTCAGTAATCCCTTTAATTGACTGCTTTTATGTTCATGGAACCTATCTATTCCTTCTTACATTGACCGTCTCATCCATCCACACCAGCAGCTCAGCATCTCTATTGTTACGCCACCCCCAGCTCCAGAACTACCCACTCGCCAATTCTGTGAGCTCACCCACCTCCAGGTTCTCACACAGAGATCCTTCCAGGAGCTCTGCCAAGTCTGGAGCAATAAGAGTTGATTTGGGGATCTACCTTACCGGGGTCACTGCTTTTCTAACAATCAAAGTCCATAATGAAATGTGATGGGAAAGGAAGAAATAATAACCTAGAGTCCCCAAAACACATACCAGTGACACTACTCAGCACTTATGAAAGCCCTGTAGAACAATTATGAGATGGAGCCAAGGTAGGAGCTGTTGGGGGAAGCAATCTTGGAACAAACATTGGCAGCCTTGCTTAAATCCACAAAACCAACTGCAGCAACAGCATTGAGTGCAGCCATTGAATGGTACCTCAAGCCAAGCTGTTCTTTCCTCTCTGTCTCTTCTATATTAAACAGAAGTATGCCCATTCTCATCCTCATGCTGCAATATTGCAGTCATTATATGAACAAATATTGACTTTATAAAGCATTTTAGTGTGTTTCACTAGTAGGAAAACACAATAATAAAATTTCCTAAAGCTTACTATAGAGTTATTTCTTTGGGATCAAATGACCCAAGCCAGCACTGTCTACTGACATCACCCATAAATGGATGACTGAGAATACCGCAGACACTTGTGCTTCGTGTTCTAAATACAATAACCTATATAGAACCAGGTAAATATCTATCTACTGTTGTCTGAAGCCAAGTCTCATCAGCTATTCTGTGTGCCTTGTAGGATGAGAAATGAAGGTACCAAGATGGGAGTGGTGATCAGCAGGCAGCTCACTAAAGTGGCATGGAGCAGGGTTCAGTTTGTTCTGCACGTCTTTACCTCTTTAGTCAGGAGAAAGGTCTCCATGCAACCGGGACAAGGGACACCAGTATCCATTCCTTCCAGTAAGCTGTCCTATGGAGTATACAGGTGGACAGCACCAGTCCATAGAGCTCCCAAATATTCAATTAATTTATTTTTTAATTTTCATTTGATTATTGTTGTGCATCTAGTGCATAAACAATTTTCATTGTGACATTTTCATGCATGTATATAGGGCACCCACTCCTCTATTAATTTTCCATGCCCACTTGCTTGTAATACCCATATGACATGCTCAGGACCTTTCACTCAGATTCCATATATAAATTAAAGTGCTATGCTTCTCTTCCTGTGTTTGCATCATTTCATTGAACGTTATGGGCTTCTATTGTATCCATTTAAAAATGTCTGTCTTTGGGCCTATAGGCTGACCCCATAAGCATTGTGAATAGTAGCACAGTAAACATGACTAAGTACTATCTCCATAATACTATGACTTTACATCACTTAGGTATATTCCCAGGTGTGGCACATCTGGATCATAAGGTTAAATTATTTCGGGGTTTTTATTTTGTTTTGCTTTTCTTGAGGACTTGATTTTTAGGGTGGTTTTGCTTACTTATACTTCTACCATTAGTAAATAAAGGTTCCTTTACCCTGCATCCTTAACAGATTGTTACTGCTTGTTTTCGTGATAATACCTAGAGTGACTGAAGTGAGATGTAATCTCACTGTACTTTTATACAATTTATATTTTGTTGTAAAAAACCTCACATTTTTATTTAATGTCTTGCTTTATTCTTAGTACCTAAAAAGGCTTTATATTTTTAAATGAATACCCAGTTTAATACGAAGATTTGTTTGTCTGTTTTTGCTTGTTTTTTTGTTTTTGTTTTTTGAGACAGGGTTTCTCTGTGCAACCGTGGCTGTACTGAAATTTGCTCTATAGACCAGGCTGACCTTGAAATCACAGAAATCTGTCTGCCTCTGCCTCCTGAATGCTGGGATTAAAGGTGTGCACCACCACCACCTGATGTTTTTTGAAATTCTTCTCTCATATGTTACATCCCAACCACACTTTTCGGTCCCTGCCCTCCTCCCTGTTCCCCTGCATAGACCTCCTCTCTCCCCCTGATCCGTTCTTCCTCCATTTCCTTTCAGAAAAGAGCAGGCCTCCCAAACATGGCATAGCAAGTTACAATAAGACTAGGCACAAACCCTCATATCAAAGGCTGGACTAGGTAACCCAGTAGGAGGAAAAGTGTTCTAAGAGCAGGCTAAAGAGTTAGAGACACACCGCTCCCACTGTTAGGAGTCCCAAAAGAACACTAAGCTATACAACCATTGCACATATACAGAAAATCTAGTGCAGACCCACACAGGCTCCATCCATGACTGCGGTTTTAGTCTCTGCAAGCCCCTACAAGCCCTGCTTAATTGATTCCGTGGGTGTTCTCCTGGTGTTGTCAAACCCTCTGGCTCCTACAACCCTTCCTCCCCCTTTTCCATGGGGCTCCCTGAGCTCTGCCTAATGTTTGACTATGGGTCTCTGCATCTGTTCCCATCAGTTGCTGGATGAAAGCCTCTCATAATGATGATTGGGCCAAGCACAAATCTATGAGCATAGCAGAATATCATTAGGAATCATTACACTGACTTTTTTCTTTCTTTNTTTCTTTCTTTCTTTCTTTCTTTCTTTCTTTCTTTCTTCATTGTCTTTCTTCCTCCCTCCATCTTCCTTCCTTCCTTCCTTTCTTTATTTTTTTTCTGCCAGTCATGTCTGGTTCTATCCTGGGCCTCTGAGCTGTCATGTTTGGTTTCTGGTCCCCCAGGCAGTGCAAAGAAGCAAGGGTTCCCTCTCATGCCATTAACCTTGAGGATGAGTCATTGGTTGGTCACTCACACAAGCTCTACTCTACCATTTCCCCAGCACATCTTAAAGGCAGGACAAATCACAAATCCCAGGTTTTGTAACTGGGTTGCTGTCCCACTGTGAGTGTTGCCTGGTTACAGAAGATGTCCGGTTCAGATTCCTTATCTCCCATGTCTAGGCATCTTAGCTAGGATCACCCTCGTAGATTCCGGGGAGTTTCCATTGCACTAGGTTTCCACATAACTTCCCAGTTACCCCAATTCTGGTACTCTCTCTCTCTCTCTCTACACCTCCCCGCCACCTGATTCCTCCTGCTCTTGACCCCACTCACCCCCAGGTTACGCAGAAAAACTATTCTATTTCCCATTTCCAGGGAGATCTATGCATCCCCCTTGAGCCCTCTTTGTTACTTAGCCTCTCAGACACTGTGGATTGTAGTATGATTGTCCTTTACTTAATAGCTGCTATCCACTTATAAATGAGTACATATCATGCTTGTCTTTCTGAATCTGTGTTACATCACTCAGGATAATTTTTTCCTAGTTCTATACAATTGCCTAAAATTTTCATAATGCTGTTTTGAGTAGCTGAGTAATACCCCTTTGTGTAAATGTACCACATTTTCCTTATCCATTCCTTGGTTGAGGGACATCTAGGTTGCAATTTGTGCCACTTCTTTTTGAAAAGTACTTATTTCATTCCCCAGTTATTAACTGGATTATCTGCAGTCATGTTATTACAGTTATCTAGAATTCTCAGTACAGGCATGACTGAAACTGTGACCGAGTAACCATACCACAGTTGGGATGTGATTCTGTCTTGAAATTTTCTATGCCAAATAAATTAGTTCATTATTTACTAATTCAGTCTCACTCAAAATTTTAAGACATGTATAAAACATAGCCATATTCTTTCCAGGAGTGTTCCACCAACGGCCTCTAGCTGCTCAATTCCATTTAGAGTGCTTACTCTCTTTACTGATTGTGTTTCCGTGAGCATCCTGGCCTTTAAAAACCACACCAGAATCAATCACTAAGCTCTGGAGCTTCCTTTTTATGATTTATTTAAATTGTGTGTGCATGCATGTCCATCTTCATGTGTGCATATGTATATGTGTGCATATGTATGTATGTGCATGCATCTATGCATGTGTGTCTGTGTGTGTGCCTGTGTGTGCATACATGCATGTGTGTGTGTAGGTGTGTGCATAAGTGTAGTGTGAGCATACATATTAGTGCAGGTGCCTTCAGTGACCAAAAGAAGCTTCAGGTCCTTTGGGGCAGAGTTACTGGTGGTTAGGAACACACAGCCTTGGCCCTACTCCTGATATCAATTTCTGTATTAAACTCTATTCTCATCATTGTGACAGATGATTGACAGAAACACTTAAGGGATTGGATTATTATTTTGTCTGAGAACACAGCACATCATGATGGTGAAAGCATTGCCGCTGCAGTAACTGGGTCTGTGTGGAATTAGTTTGTCCACATTATGACAGATAAAGTAACAGAAATGATCACCAGAAACTGTGCTTTGCTGCAACCCCTGCAGACCTGCTCCTTGGGGCCTACATTCACCAATAATGCTACATATCCAATAAGTTTATAACCTCGCCAAACACCACCACCATCATATAGGGCCTACCCCCTTACTACACCTACCTTCCCAGTGCCCTCTTCCCTTTGCTGTCCCGTATCCCCAGCCTCTCTGTTCAGGCCACAATTAGGTCTTTGTTTGTTCTTAGTTTCATCTGTCTTACTGTTTAGTTCCTCCAGCAACTAAAACAATCAAAAAACTATATTAGAAGGAAAACATACCAAACACAGAAAAAGACACTGAATGGAAAACAACAAAATTTTCTTTTATAAATGCAAATTAATTCACCAATTTTTTCAGTACGTAAAGTTTTCTAGACATGGCAGGAGTAGGCAGCCATGAAATATCAACATGTGGTTGCCTAAATAAAACCTGATCATGATGACACCAGTGGCTAAGCAGGTAACTTGCTATGTGGATGGGAGAAATCGCACATGCCAACATGGATGAAAAACTATAGGTTCTCAATAGCTTCCGGGGGAGGGAGAATCAGTCTTCACCAGGAACGAATCCCCTGTTAAATTATCCAATCCCAAGTGGTCAGCCCCTTACACACACAGATACACACACACACACACACACACTATACAATAATTAAAGAAGAAAGGATAATGAATTGGAGAGGAAGTGGGGAGAAGCTCAGAAGAAGCAAATCTGGGGTAGGTTGAGAAGAATTGAGGTTATATAATTCAATTGCTCACATATGAAACTCTCAAAACAAGAAAATATAAATTGACCAAAACCACATATAAAACTGGAAGAGGTATCCATCCCAGAAGAAGCATAAATATAGTGTAGAAATAAGAAATATCTCAAAATAGAAAATAATTAAAGGCAAGAAAATAAGACTCTTCCAAAACCTAATAACTCTTCAATAACTGAATCTAAGTTTATTCAAATGGGGTAAAGGTCAAACAAAAATTTCAAAATTTAAATTTTAAATTTTATTAGTGGCCAAAGAGGAGAAAATTGAAGTAAACAAGTGGAATGAAGTAAAAGGGTCATTCCCAGAGCAGGGCAAGAAATTCAGCAGAAAGGTGGAGTCTGAAAATCATTAGAAATTGCAAACTGAATAAGCCAAATAGAATTCAATAGAAATTATGACCATTAGAATAGGTAAAGGATAATAAAAGGTATTAGCTATTGAAGAAAAATATAAATTACTATATTTAAGAGCCAATACAGAATAAAAGCTATACTTTGAGCAAATCATTCAAAAATACATTTAGGAGAACAAATCTGTGGATATTTATGATAAAGGAGACAGCTGGTATACCAATTACAAATGAAAGAAGCTTTTCAGCTAATTCATAGCAGGACATTTCCCAAATCTAGAAAGAGAGATGGAAATCTAAAGAGAGGAGGTATTTATAGCCCAGACAGACATAGCCAGGACAAGCCACAGCATATTAAAACTTTAAGAGTACAGAACGAAAGACAGTGAACGCTGAGGAAGGTGCCAGGTTGCAAAGGTAGAGAATTTAGAAGTGCTTGCATCTCTCAGTTGATGCTCTGAAGGGACAAGAGAGCATGCATTTCGAACCTTGAGAGTGGAGACTGCCAGCCTAGACTACCACTCTAGCAGATGGACCTTTAAACTAAATGGAGAAATAAAGACCTTTAGCCAGAATTATAGTGAGAAACTGGAAGAAGACAGAGGGGTGAGAGGAGGAGAAGAAGGAGGAAGAAGGACAAAGGATGGAGGAGGAGAAGTTGAAAGCAGTTGTGGGCAGGGGAGGTAATTGAGCTTGTTAAAGAGATTAGTGTCTTTGTTGAAGGATTGTACTTAACCCTGTAACAATAGGAAGCATGCCTGGGGCATTTCCAGAATTATCAGACCCCTCCTTTCCAATTCTGATTTCAGAATGCAAAGTTACAAACTCATTTGAAAGACTTTCTTTCAAGACAAAAGAACCCCTTGGTCAGTCTGCTTGTTCTAGCTTGACTAGAAAATCGTTTGTACTGGTTTTAGCTCCCCAGGTACTAAGTAGGCTACTTTTGGTCCAAGATGGTCAATCACTATTTGAATTGGTAGCAAACCTTGCAACATCCTTATGATATTCAATACATAATGTAATAATTATTAGGATCATGAGTATTATACCCAGGCATTTATGAGAGGCCTGGAAGGCCAGGCCATGCATAGAGTTGTAACCTTCTCTGAGAGGGTTTTGAAGCTGTAAGGGTCAAATGAAAGCTGAAAGAGAGACTCAGTCATGTTGGAGATGCTCAAACCATGGAATATCTGCTAAGGAAAGCTTCAGAAATTGAGGAAAGTCAGTCCACAAGAAAGGCCTTCTGAACCCACAGAACCAACTAACCTGAGCCCTTAGAGGCTCACAAACTGAACCAACAACCAGGGAGCCTGCATGGGACTGACGTAGGCTCTCTGCATATATGTTACAGTTGTGTAATTTGGTCTTCTTGTGGGACTCTTATCAATGGGAGCAGGGGCTCTCCAACTCTGTTACCTGCTTTTGGGACCCTTTCCCCCATGTGGTTGCCTCATTCATCCTTAGTAGAAGAGGAGATGCCAAGTCTCACTGCAGCTTGATATACCGTGACTGACTGATACCTATGGGAGACCTGTCCTTTTCTGAAGAGAAACAAAGGAGGAGTGGATGGGGTAGGAGGAATGGATTGAGAAGAGAGGAAGGAAGGGAATTGTTGCTTGGGATGTAAAAAACAAAAACAAACAAACAGAAAAGGGAATAAAAGCAGAAAAGAAAAAAAATGAAAGGAAACTTCCGAGTTGCAAGTTTCCAGACCCCAGGGACAGCACTTTGGAGCCCATATCATGATACCACATGCAGCAGATGCAAGACCTGGAGCTATAAGGTTTGTTTGCCTGGCTGGGTTTCAGTTTTGCTTTGGGCTTGCTCTTCCTTTCTTGGCTCCCTGCTTAGTTTTTGAAATGGGAATGTCTAGCTTATGCCACTGGAGATTGAGAGTAGGCCATTTTCTCTTGGATTTTTACAGCCACTCACAGCGAAGTTTACCTTGGTTCTTGGAAGTGACTTTGAAGCTCGGACTTTTAGGTAACATGAAAACATTTCTAAGACATTGTGGACTCTAGAAGCTGAACTGAATCCATTTTGCACTAAGAGATGTCTGTAAGAATTTGAGCCCCAGCATGGAATGCTATGGTTTCAATTCGCAAGGTCTCCTATGGGCTCCTGAGTTCAAAGTTTGGTGCCTCGGTGCTATCACTATTTAGGGAGGCTGTGGAAACTTGGGCTGAGGGGCCCTCTTGGAGGAAGTAGATCAATGGATGTAGGTCATTGGGGCTATGTTATCCCTGACTTCTTGCTGTCTTGTTCTGTGCTTCCTGATCAACCTACAGCGTGAAATTCTTCCTAAGTGAATGCTGACTAAACTCTCTGAAACCCTGAAACAAAATAAATAAATCTGATCACTGTGGAGAAAGCTATCTGTCAGATCCCAAAGACACCAATGACAATGGCTAACTGTGGCATTCATAAGCATGTCAAAGCACAAGTTTGGTCTCTAGGCTCAAACAGTACTTGTGGCTTCTCCCAGCTCTTCTCCTCTCACCCACATCCTAAACGTAGCCCAGGGGCTTCACTTACCTCCCCCAGCTTCTCATTCCTTCATAAGCCTGCCTTTTCCGCCATGCATTCTCTTGGTTCTCCTCTCAGCTTATGTGAGTCCTGTTCATCCTCTTGGCTCTCTCTGTCTTTTCCCTTCCCTTCCCTTCCCTTTCCTTCCCCTCTTCTCTCCTCTCCTCTCATTCTCCTCTTCCCTTCTCTTCCATTCTCACACCTCCCATTTTCTCATGGCCCAATTCAGTTTAGACTCTTCCAGATGCCTCTGGCTATAGTCTCCCTCATATCTACAATAAAATACAATAAAATCCTTCTCTTCAACACACCTTGGAGCAGTCATGTCCTCATTTTCACTCACTAATATAGATTTCAAGTTAAAAATTAATCAGAAAAGAATTCCTACTAAAAGAAAGTAATATGCCTCAAACAATAAAGAATACCCATTTTCTTTTCTATGTTCGAATAATTTTTCACCCATATGAGTTTTTTGGTGTTAGTGAGAATTATTTTCCAGTATAGAAACTGTACAATCCAAATGTGTTCTATTACAGCTTTTATTTAGGCATGATATAGGCACTTAAGTTGAATTTATGGATTGAATCTCTCTGACTCAGACTTTGGGTATGTGTTCAGGTGTCAAACAGGAGGAGCACAGTAGTAGTGATCGCTTCTGGAAGCCCTGTGGGAACAATGGCTTCACTGCAGTAATGGGGGAGCAAACTACAAACTACCATCTTTGAGCTCCCCAGAGGCAGCAGTGAAAGCCCCACATACAGTGTGTGCTATGCTTCAGCCCCCTCCCCACCTTTATGCCCCCCTATCTGCCCAGCTCAGTCTTCTAGCTTCCTAAGGATCCCACAGACCAAATAGGCCTATTTTTCTGCCTAAATCTACTTGAATCACCTGGGTACATTTATTTGCTTGCAGTTATAAGCCCCAACTGACAGAGGTCTATGGCATTCTGTGTTAATAGCTAAGTAACACAGGACCAGTTTTCCCTGGCAGAAAATGTTGGATGATATTCCCGCTAAGTTAGGATGTAGTCAATTTTGAAAATGACATTATGAAATGGAAAACCTTATGAAACAGTGATTTGGATCAATTTGCTATCACAATCACGGTATTTTGCACATTTATCTGTATACTTCATGATGAAATTATTTGTGTCCTGAATTTGTGTGCTCTGCTGCCCCTGACATTTTTCTCACTTGTCAGACTTCAGGTCTGACCCGGTGTGCAGGAGAGTCAACACAGACCAGGGTTTCCATCAGGACTCCCCTGTGTAACAGCCCTTTTAATGTGTAGAGTTACATTTTTATCTCCAGATCTGCTAGAATGGAACATTCAGAGGCAGGGCAAGGCACAATAACCCCACCCTCATTCTGAAACATGCAAACATACACTCTCCTGTAATTTCAACACATATTTTTTTCTCTTCTGTTTTTAATTGAAAATGGGTTTTTCATACAATGTGTTATGACTGCAGCTTCTCCTCCCTCCCTCAACTCCTCCCAGATCCTTCTGCACCCATCCAAACCCACAGCCTTTCTTTCCTTTTTTTAATTAGACTAAAAACAAGCATCTAAAAAAATTAATGAAGCAAATACAAACAAATCAGAATAGGACAAAACACATAAAGAAGCAGAACAAAAAGGCCAAAGGAAAAGTGCAATAAACACACACAAACACTGAGACACAAAACATTTGCACACACAGGAAACTCATAAAAACAAAATCAGAAACCATAATACATAAGCAAAGACCTGCAAGAGTAAAGAAAAAAGCCCAGAGAAAGCACTGTGAAACAAAAAGTCCTCCCAAAACCTCACTGAGTGTTGGCCATCCTACTGCTGGGCATGGGGTCTGTCCTTAAGTGTGATGTATATACCCAGGGAGATGCTATTTGGGAAAACTAATTTATTGTTTGCAAGCAGTTATTAATTGGAGACAGCTCCTGAGTTAGCAATGGATCCCAGGGCCCACTTTCCTTTTCAGTGCAGGGACTGTGCAGGTCCTGTGCATGCTGCCACAGTCTGTGTGAGTTCAGACCTGGCTCAACCCTATTGGTGTCTAGTCTTGTTTCTTTGTTGCCCTCCATGACTATTTTTAAATGGGGTTGTTTGTTTACTTGATGTCTAGGTTTTTTAAATTCTTTATATCTTTTAAATATTAGCCCTCTATTTTAAATGGGGTTGTTTGTTTACTTGATGTCTAGGTTTTTTAAATTCTTTATATCTTTTAAATATTAGCCCTCTATTGAAGGCGTAGTTGGTAAAAGTCTTTTCCTATTCTGTAGATTTCCATTATGTCCTAAAGATGATGTTCTTTGTCATAAAGAAGCTTTTCAGTTTAATGAGGTCACATTTATTAATTGTTATTCTGAGTGCCTATATTATCAGTGTTCTGTTCAGAAAGTTGCCTTCTGTGTTGATGAGTTCAAGACCATTTTCCACTTTCTACTCTATCATATTCAGTGTGTCTGGTCTTATTTTGAGGGTTTTGGTCCATTTGGAGTTGAGTTTTGTGCACAGTGATGAGTATGGATCTATTTGCATTCTTCTGTATGCAGGCATCCGGCTTGATCAGCACCATTTGTTGAACTGTCTATTTTCCAGGGAGTATTTCTGGCTTTGTTATCAAATATCAGGTTTCATATATATGTAGTCTTCAATTTGATTCCATTGATCAATGTGCAGTGATATTTTATTTGTATAAATAAAGTTTACCTAAAGATCATAGTATAGTGATGTGGCAAGCAGGCCTGCTTTTCATCCTGCCCGGCTCTGGCACGGCTAGCTTAGCCCCAGAAATAATAACAAAGAAACTGTATTCATTTAAAACACTGCCTGGCCCATTAGTTCCAGCCTCTTATTGGCTAATTCTCACATCTTGATTAACCCATTTTTATTAATCTGTGTAGCACCACGAGGTGCTAGCTTACCAGGAATATTCTAACCTACATTCATCTCAGGCTGGACCTTCATGGCATCTGCCTGACTCTGCTTTCTTCCTCCCAGAATTCTGTCCTGTCTACTCCAGCCACCTAAGGGCTGGCCTTTCAAAAGGCCAAGGCAGTTTCTTTATTATCAAATGAAAGTAACACATAGACAGATGACCTTCCTACACCATCACAGGGCAAAGCTAAGCTGCTAGAGGCTGGGCAGTGGTGGCACACATCTTTAATCTCGGGACTCAGGAGACAGAAGCAGATGGATCTTTGTGAGATCCTTGAGCTACACAAGATTGATCCATAAACAGATCCAGGTGGTGGTGGCTCACATCTTTAATCCTAGTGTTTGAGAGTTACACTCCTTTAATCCCAGCACTAAGGAGCTAGAGACAGGAGTGATGTTGCTAGGTGGAGAGCAGAATATAAAGGGGAAGAGGCAAGAACTCATTGGAGTGTGGAGTCTGAGATTTGGTGGAGACACAATACAGTCTAGGCAATCTGAAGATCTCCCCTTTGGTCTGAACGTCGGTAGAAGTCTCTCTACTGGCTTACTGCTCTGCTTCTCTGATCTATATCTGTCTCTGGTTTTTTTTATTATTTGTGCTACATCAATGTTTCTTTCTTGTGTCAATATCATGCTGTTTTTATCACTATAGTTCCATAGTACAATTTGAGATCAGAGATGATAATACCTCCAGCAGTTTCTTCTAGCATTCAGGGGATGTTTTAGCTCTCCTGGGTTGTTTGTATTTCCACATGAAACTGAAAGTTGTCAATGAAGTGTTATGGGATTTCTCTATGCATGCTGTGAATATGTGTTGCTCTGATTGGTTTATAAATAAAGCTGCTTTAGCCCATGGGAAGGCAGGATAGAGTCAGGTGGGAAATACAAGCAGAGATACAGGTGAAGAAGGGCAGAGTCTGGAAGAGGCCAGACAGCTGCTGGGAAGAAAGACACACAGAAATTGAGGTAACACCATGGCCACATGGCAATAACAATAGTTTAGTTTAAGATATAAGAGCTACCTAGTAATAAGCCTGAGTCATTGGCCAAACACTTATAAGTAATATCAAGAACTGGTGGGTGGGAGAGAAACCTCCATTTACAATGAAGTATTGTATTGGGATTTTGATGGGGATTGCATTGAAATTATAGATTAATTTTGGTAAGATGACCATTTTTACTTTATTAATCTTAGCGGTCTATGAAAATGGAAGATATTTCCACCTTCTCATATCTTCTCCATTTCTTTTTTCAATGCCTTAAAGTTTTTGTTATGTAAGTGTTTCATTTGATTGGTTAGAGTAACTCCAAGTATTTCATATTTTTGAGGGTATTATAAAATATTTTGTTTCCTAGATTTCTTTCTCAGACTATTTTTCATTTGTTTATAGAAAGACTTCTGATTTTTGTGTGTCAATTTTATATTCTGCTACTTTGATGAAAGTGTTTATCCAGGGTAGGAGTTTCCCAGTAAAGTTTTTAGAGTCTCTTACGTATACAGTTACATCATCAGCAAACAAACTTATTTTTTACTTCTTCTGTTCCAGTTTGTACCAAATTAATCTCCTTCAGTTGTTTTATTGCTCTAAGTCATCAAGTATTATATTGAACAGATATGGAGAGAGTAGATAACCTTGTCTTATTTCCGATTTTAGTGGAAATGCTTTGAGTTTCTCTCCCTTTAGGTTGATGTTGGTTATAGGCTTTCTGTAAATCACCATTATTATGTAGAGATATGTCCCTTGTATCCTTAACCTCTCCAGGACTTTTGTCATGAAGAGGTACTGAACTTTGTCAGAGATCATTTCTGCATCTAAAGAGATGATCATGTGGTTTTTATCTTTCAGTCTGTTTATATAGTAAGTTATATTTACTGATTTACACAAGGAATAAATAATCTCAGACCAATAAATCAAAAGAGGTGGGCAAAAGTCCATATCAAAACAACAAAATAAAAGGAATTAATAAACACTGCTCATTGATAACTCTCAATATCAATGATCTCAATTTCCTAATAAAAACACACTAACAGACTGGATTAGAAAACAAGATCTATCTTCTGATGTATCCAAGAAGCAGAACTTAACATCAAGTACAGATTTTACCTCAGGATAGAAAAAAATATTCCAAACAAATTGACCCAAGAAGCAAGCCATTATAGCCATTTTCATTTCTGACCAAATAGATTTCAAACCAAAATTAATTAGAAGAGATAGTAAAGGACACTCTATGCTTATCAAAAGAAAAATTCACCAAGGAAATATTGCAATTCTAAACATTTATGCACCAGTCACAAGGACATCTAAGTGCATAAAAGAAACACTACCTCACTTAAAATCACATGTTGACTCTCATACAATAATAGTGGGTTACTTCAACACCCGACTCTCACCAATAGACAGGTCATCCAGACAAAAACTAAACAGTAAAATGATGTCATATGTCAAACAGATATTTACAGAACACTTCATTCAAACACAAGAGAATATACCTTCTTCTTAGAAATTCATAGAACTTTCTCCAAAACTGACCACATATTTGGACATAAAGCTGGTGCGGGAGAATTGTCTGTATTCTGTCAATCATGAATTTTAATATAATGCTGATTGGCCAAGCAGGAAGTATAGGCAGGTCAACCAAACAGGAAGTAGAGGTGGGGAGATGAGAACAGGAGAATGATGGAAAGGAGGAAGCCCACTACTCCCAGTCCAGCCCAGACCAACGAAGAGGCAACATGTGACCTGCCCGGCTGAGAAAGGTACCGAGCTGTGTGGCTAGCATAGATAANAACTTATGGAGATCTCTGTGTGATTTTCTTTGGGGCTTTCCGGCTGTGGGGTACGGGGCAGGACAGAAATCCCAACAAGCAGGCTCCTTCATGTTACATAAAGCAAATCTCAACAGATTCCAGAAAAATAACACCTGCATCCTATGTGACCACCATGGATTAAAACTGGATATCATCAACAGCAGAAACAACAGAACTTTTATAAACTCTTAGAAACTGAAGAACTCACCAATGAATAAGAAATGGGTCAAGACAAAAATTAATAATTAAATTAAAAACTTTTAGAATTGAATGAAAATGAAAACACAGCATACCGAAACTTGTGGGACACAATGAAGGCAGGACAATGAAAGGGTTCACAGAAAGGACAGCTGGGTCTTCTGAGAGGCTCTGTGGATTCCCCATGGAGTGGAGTCAGAGAGGGAGGATCGGTATCTGCAGATGTCTGCTACATGGCTGAAGATATAACTGGGGAATTTGCAATGGAGGATGGGAAGGTGATTGGAGATCACCTACTTATGGTCGGAGTGGCCGGTGGGTTACCAAGCAGAAAGTGCCTCTCGTATCAGTGGCTGACGCAAAGGGATGGGATAAGGAGGAAGGCTGAATCTTGGAGTTCCCAGAGAATTGAGACAGAGAGGGAAGGCAGGCCCCTAAATGTTATCTGCTACAGGGTTATGAGAGTGAATACAGATTTACGATTAGAAATCATTGCTTTATTTATTATTTCTCCCTGGAATTTTCATATATTTTATAGGAATTCTATCCTTGTAGTCTCTTAATTTATATAATAATATTTATGAGGATATGACTAAATTAATTTTATCTTTTAGCCCTATCATTTTCTTTATAATTTCCTCAGGAAATGTTCTAAATTAGTGCATTGACTTGGGCAGACTATCTACTAGTAACAAAATATCTATATCTTAATCACTGTCTGATGGCTATGAAGAGATACCATGACCAAGGCAGTTTATTAAAGGAAGCTTTTAATTTGGAGACTTGCTTAGAGTTTCAGACTGTGAGTGTATGTCCATCATGGTGGCAGCAAGGCAACAAGTGGGAAGGCATGGTGCTAGGCTATCAGCTGAAGTCTTCCATCTTATCCAAAAGCAAGAGAGAGATGGGGAGAAACTGGGCCTGGCATGGGCATTTGAAACCTCAAAGCCATCCCCAGTTATACACTTCTTCCAGAAAGGCCACACCTTCTAATTCTCCTACACGGTCTGGAAAACAAACATCCAAATGTATGAGCCTATGGTGGCCATTCTCACTCAAACCACCACATTCTGTGACTTTGTCCTGAAGATTTCAACTTTAGAAGATTGCTTTCCAGTATTGAAGGCAACCTCAGGAACTAAAATACTGTCATTTCTTTTAAGTCAAAATAATAAAAGTCCTAGAATCTTATCATCACTGAAGATGAAAATGAAAGTATTCTTAGACCAATCAATTTTACACAGTGTCTACAGAGAAGGAGCTATAAAGAAGCCATTTTAGGGGGAAGGGAAGAAAAGACGTCTTTGGAGAGGGGCGCTGAGAAAGAGTGGCAATTCTGGGAGTGGGAAGGCTGTAGCAGGGATGTGGGTGGGCACAGGGGAGCAGAGAAGGCAGAAGGAAGAGAGCAAAGCTAAGGAAGTAACTTGTGAGTATACACATAAGTATTTGGAAAGTAGTTTGATAACATTTATCCATTTATCAAAACAATCATAATAAATTTTCTAGAGCATCTGACTTTCACAGCCCAAAGACTTTTGACCTGGTCTAGAAGAATTCCTGTGAAAACCTTTATTTGTATAAGTCTATTTAAACCATTATCAATTCTAGCAGATGTATCCCTTAATCTACATGGAGAAATAAAGACTGGGTTGAAAGTTTCCCTTCTGCCAGCTAGCTTTCACATTGCTGGAAGATGCTATGTGGTTTGAGAGGAAATGTGGGAAGCATCATTAATGGTCCTACCTAGCTGTGAATCCTATGAACTGCAGTAATAATCTACCTAGCAAGATATTCCCATTGGTGTGATAGTGGCACGATTATTGTGGTGAGAACTAACCATTTCTGGTTGGTTTATCGAGACCCACTCCACAAGAGGCAACTTATGCCTGATACTGTAAACTTCATCAAGAGTCTATGGCTGAGGAATCAAAGGCCCTCGAGCGAAGCTACTCTTACTGTTTTATGAAATGGACACATTATCAAATTGCCTTATACCTATATGTATACCCACAGATTAGTGCTGCTCTTGGCCTTCATCAGAGAAGTAACTTCTTGTAGTGAGTGGTGGTTAATACAGAGACTTGTAAACAATCAAAGTGCTAAGAATAAATGGCTTTGAGAGCTCATCCCCAAGAGAAACATATATATTAGTCCCTCCAAGGCTCAAGAAGATGGTGGGAAGGGTGGTGTGGAAAGAATGGAAGAGTCAGGAGATAGAGAGAAGTGTTGCTGTATGGTATCTTCTGAAGATGGCATGACCATTGCCTGCAAGAACTACTGAAGCTGTGGCTGCAGAGCAAGATCTGGAGTGTTGTGTCTCTTAACATTTCTTCATGCCCATGGGAGATGGTCCTGTAGCTCCACTCCTCTTGGAAGAAGTCTGGGCATTCCATAGTTGCTGAAGTATGAGCTATCATTTTCTTCCGCAGTACAGACACCAATCAGTTCTCATGCCCTAGTCAATAACCACACACTTTTGAGGCAAACACAATTAAACACAGTGGATGACAAAAATGAAAAGAAACCAAAGTAGAAAGGCATCTTTGGAGGAAGAAGAGGTTTACTGGGAGAAGGAGGAGGATAAATGAGGTAATGGATTGGAAATGACCAGAATTCATAATGGACAAGAAATGAAGTTGGCAGAAAATGAAATAATTAATCATAAAAAAAGAATTATGTCATCAGTACCATATGAAGTCGAGAGAACCATCATGACTCTCAGGGTTCAAGTGTCACCTAAACAGATTAAGATCTCAGTTACTTCTATTTCTTAATTGAAAAAAAACAACTGAATCCATCATGCTTTTTCCCTAAAATATAGCTATGGAATTTCTCTTTATGTTACATTTCAAGACTCTGATAAGTATGAAGTGGCTTCTCCCATCCAAGGCAAGGCCACTGTCTGTCTTAAAAGTAACCTTCATGAAGCCTAATAAATGCTATGTACCTCATAGTACAAACCCCTCCCCTTTGCCTCACATTTACATTTTAGCCATGCTTCATTCTGTCACTCCAGAAAAGAACCTTTCCTCAGAATAATAGGAGCTGGTGACCTGCCTAGTTTTTACTGCTTCCTGCTGAGGGTGAAGTCTTCTGATCCCATCCCACCATGTGCCAACTGAATGGCAGTAAAAGATATGATAATAAATAGTTTAACTTTCTGGTGTTAGTTGTACATTGGTGTATCATACCATGCCATAATCCTTTCTGTGAATAGTATATGTTACCGGGGGGAGTCAAAAATTTACCACCATGTTTTCTCTTTTAAAATATTTTCAGCAGTGTATGGACTCAACAGGCTATATTTAGGAATATATGCATATGCAAATATATATGCATGCAATGAAAATTGATGAAAAAAGAGGACATGAATTTGAAGGAGAGTAAAGAGGGGTATATGAGAGGGTTTGGAGGGAGGAGATGGAAGGAAATGGTGTAATTAAATTAAAATCTCAAAAACAAGCAAAAAAAATAAATTTTCAGCCAACATAAAAATTTTCTTCACTGTGTACTTTCACTGGACATGGTACTATGTTACATAAAGGCATTTTCATACAATTACATACTGGATATTGGACATATTCCCCATTGTTCTACTCTTGCTCATCCTATTTCTATTAATCCCCTTGTTCCCTAAACTGCTTTAATTTCATGCTGTGCATAGAGGCATTATTTTATGATTATATAAAAATTTAGGAATCTCAAATGAAAGGAAACATATACTTGTGTTTATGAGACAGATGAATTCCCTGGACATGATTGTCTTCAGCTGTCTCTACTTTCTGACAAAGAGCACAATTTCATATTTTATGCCTGAAAACAGGCCATTGTGTACACATACTACCTATCTTTTACCCATTTCTCTGTCGTTGGACACCTAGGCTAGTTTTGTAAGTTGACTTTTATGAGCAATAAATATGATTATGTAGGTATATGTTATGATATATTGACCAGGCATCCTTTGGGTAAATGTCCAGGAGTGACAATAGCTGGGATATATATATGGTAGATGTATGTATATATATATGGTAGATATATATATATGGTAGATATATATATATATGGTAGATATATATGTGGTAGATATATATGGTAGATGTATATATAT